>JBCFXI010000937.1:0-91548 GCA_038496175.1 Ampulex compressa
TATATTAATATATAAATATATAAATCTGTTGAACTCATGTACGACCCATCGTTCAGATATAGTTCCTCCAATCCGTCTTCTTGCTCGATATAACGTATACGATATATAATTCACGCGGTCTTATCGAGCATATAACGCACTTAAATACCCCCTAAGACCGCGTCAATTACACATCACACACGATCCATCGCGTCAGGGCACGCCAACTCCGAAAGTAAATCCGATATTATAAATATTCTCGCACGAAATCCCCGAGTCGCTACGCCGCGAAGAATGTCCCCGGTACGAAACGATCGTGGTGCATTAGGTACACTCTGTATAACGCCGTCCCTTATCGCCAATCTTATCGGGTTAGCTCTTCGTTCCAAAGCGATTCGACCGTAAAGCGCTCTTACCCGGCCGGCTCCTCGGACCCTGAAACACATCGGCCACTGCTTTAGCCCGGATATTTATTGCCCTATCGCGGAGTCTTATCGAGTGCCCCGCCATGCCCGAAATCGTGAGAATTCCAGGCACCACGACTGCGAGCGTACCGCGGCTCGTACGTACGTGCGGGACAGAATGGAATGGAACGGAATGGACCTGGATAGAGGGGGGACCGTGGTGGTGGTGGTGGTGGATGGAGAAGGGCCTTTGACTGGCGCACGAAGGGGGACCGAACTAACCCCTCAGGTTGCATGGTTTGCAAGGGTGCGCGATATTGATTCCCGCCTACCGCTTCCACAGCGCGTACCGTCGTTATGCTAGTGGTGGTCCGTTAGGTAGTAGTTGTCTCCTGCACGCCGCTCTACGGCTTCCCGTGTTATACGCTTACGGCTTTCCGATATCTAACTTCTGTCCTTCCCCATGCCGGGCCCCGTGCACGTCTCAATGAGACACGATGGCGCGCCGATGGAGCCTCTCCACGGGTCCGTCGTTCGATACCGATCTGCATTCAAGTCCCCGCTCTCCTGGGGATAAGATCTTCGGCGCCCTATCTGATTGGGAACGCGACGATCTGTGCTGCCTAATAGTAATAGGCGTAATTGCGGTATCGTATTCACGAGTCTTAGCATGGCGAGAGATCCTGGCGCGGCATCGTGATTTAGAGCTCCTCGTTCTTGTATTTGCGCTCGAAGGAAGTGGCGAATGATGTTATATTTGGGGTATTGGAGAAGGCCTTTTTTTTCTTCATTGGAGGTACTTAATTATTTTGATGTTATTATCCAGCAGGATGTTGATGCTTGTCAAGATCGATTTAGATATATTGTATAGCTAATGGATATACGTCTAATAGTAATAGGCGTAATTGTGGTATTCATGAGTCTTAGCATGGCGAGAGATCCTGGCGCGGCATCGTGATTTAGAGTTCCTCGTTCTCGTATTCGGGCTCGAAAGAAGTAGGAAATGATATTATATTTGGATATAGGTCCCTTTTTTTATTGGAGGTACTTAATCGTTTTGATGTTAATATTTATCAAGATCGATTTAGATATATTTGTTGTATTTGATTAATAAGTTTGCCGTGTATTTGATTATTGTAACTATTTTCACGATTTCGGACCTGGCATTGTTCATGGTTTTTTTATTCATTGTAGTACCTTTCGCGATGAAAACGTTGGGTCGTCGAACCATCGTGTCAAATCAAATTCATGTTATTTATGAGGGCGCGACAATTACAGTTTCATACCTCATCAAGCACGCGACGGCTTGTCGCGTAACAGTAACAGACCGCGCGCATTCGTAACCGCGTCGTTTTATGCGCGAGCAACGTCAGTTTCATCGAGGCTCCTTACGATCACGGATATACGATGCTCCCAACGATTTACAGCCTCTCCGTGGTTCTCGTATTCGAGTCACCCGACACGCGAACCGTGCTGATCGCGTATCGTTTTATTTTTTTAAATTCATTTTCGCCACCGTACTGGTAAAATTATTTGATCTACTGTTTATGGTGGATTTCAAATCACCAGAGCTGCAGTATACATGTCACATGGAAAAACCATCAGTGACGGGTAGGTTTATAAGCCAAAAGAGCCAAATGTCAGCAGTATAATAATATTTTATTTTTGGCAGTCCGATTTTCAAGAAATCGAAGCAAAGTAAAACTGGAAATTAGTAATATGTGATATATAGGATTAGACACACTTTGTATTCTGGATTGCCCTTTTTCCACAACAATATCAAATTTACAGAATACTAATATTCAAAAAGTTGATCCCCGTGGAGGTCCTTGAACAGTTTCTTCTCTACAAACTAACATTACAATGTGACGGAGGGTTACAGTTCCTACACTGCAAGTGCTTTCTTCAAATACCATATAAACATTTAAATAAAGAACCCGTAACACACGAAGCATACATTTAACGAAACGGGCCCCTGATTTTTAAAACGATACACTATTATCAACAATCAAAAACCGTACCTAATACCCCAATCTTGAGTATACAATTTTTAACCTCAAACACTATATATAAATATAAATATATCACATGGATAAAAAAAACTAGATACTCAACACAATTAATAATAATCTTGTTTATCGATGAAGAGCATTTTTTATTATTAAAACATTACATGGCACGTTCATGCTGGGGACGCATTCGAGTGGCCAAAGAGCCGCATGCGGCTCCCTATCCGCGTTTTCCCAACCCCAGCACCACACCGACGTACCTCCTCGCCCATTCGTCCGTCGGGCGCGCGGGAATTACACCGGTGGAAAGTTGGGCAACAATGTACGGCACACGCACGGTTTCACGGCGATACGCGCAAAGCGGGGCGGCTTCGCAACAGCCGAGATTCGGCGGAATGCCGAGCATGACTTATTCGCGGGCCGAAATTTAATTAAGCCGCGCGGGCATGCCTCCATCAATCTCCCCCGTTTAGAATTGGTGGCCGACGTCATCCTCTTCGTCGTACAATGTTGCCTTTCTCCCCGTCCCCTCCCTCCCCCCTCCTGGCAGGTTGCGCTCGCCGCGATGATCTTATCTTTCACGAAGTAACACCGGGCAACGAGATTAATAACGCGAGATCGGGTCGCGAGGAGGGGCGAGGAGGGGAGCGAAAAAGTATAAGAAGAAAGCGAGGGTCGCTGCGGACAAATACAAGACAATGAAGATTAATGTTGCGTCCCCGTTGCCCCTCGACCGGCCTCCCTGCGGACGAAACCGTGCGAACCGGCCCCCCGCCTCTGATAATCTCCGGCAGTGACCTCCTCTCGATTCGAATCTCGCGATCCTTAACGTTGGGAATTCCTAGGCGGCGAGGAGTACTTTCGTGCGAACCGCACGTTCGGCTTGCGGAAGGGGCTTTGATTCCATTATGGGCTTCTTTTTTTAAGCAGAACTCGGTAATGTGTCTTCGCGAACGGTATAATTGGATTAATTCTCGGCCAGAAATGCTCCCCTGCGCGTGTACTCGAACCGAGAATAGTTAAATCGCCTTACTTAGAGCAAACGGGAATGGGATCTAATTGGTCCCTAATTTGGTCTATTGATAGATAAGTCTGCTTTGCACAGCGGTAATGATAGGGTTAAAGGCACGGTTGGTTTGATGAAGTTAGGGATTAGATCGTTAAACGCGAATTATTGAAGGATGTACGTGGAAATTTGTCGAGCAAGTTTGGGTGATAAAGGGTATATGGAGTTTTCCTTCAGAGGTGATAAAAAGATTAAAAAGAATCCCGATGATCTTGTCCTTGATAATCATCTAAGATCGAAGTAGCTAACGTCGCTGATCCGTCGACCATTTTCCACGTTTCTATCACTTCTCTTTACAAAATATTATTATCCACGAATATCTCTGTAAATAAAGACACTTGCTTACCGTTTATTACAATAGTTCGAGCTTGAGTTTCTAACGTCGCGCGCCCTTTGTTTCTTTTACAGATTAGCAGTCGGTGTGACATGGATGTGAGCTTTACGAACGTATTAGAGGGGGCTCGCCAGTACTTCCAGGGATTGCCTGTGCCGAGTACAGGTGCCGCTACCACGTCAGCGGATCACAATCTCGCGCCATCCTCAACGAGTTCCGGCTCCTCCACGTCGGCGGCACACGATCATGGCACCGCCACGTCCGTGGCTCCTCCACCACCGGCGGCACCACCGCCGCAGACGACCGCCGCTTCCAGCGCTGACCAGGAAGCGAGTCGATACCCCACAGAAGTCAGGCCGGCCTCGGTGGAAAGCGGGGCCGCCAGTTCGAGCGGTTTCTGGAACCCACCAGTGGAGCCCTATCCACCTCAACCGACGAGGGTGGAGGTCCCGGATACGAGGCCGGGAGACGAAGGCTCCGGTCTGGAACCCACCTCCTCCTCCTCCGTCACCTTAACCGAGATGCAGCCATCCGGGCATCGGTCCAATCCGCAGAAACAGTCCAGCGCCGAGCGCCACCCAGCGACCGCCTCCAATTCGCCCCGCTTGCACCAGATGCAACCACCGCAGCAGCCACATTCCCCTGGGCCCGTCTACCAGCAGCTTAACAACGTCACCAGGACTTCCTTTTCCACGGCGGAGATGCTAGCCACGTCGCATCAGCCGACCTACCAAACTGCCAGCGATCGACAATCCCAGGCTGCCACGCCGGTGGTCGCGCAGAGGACCCAGTACTATCCTCGCTACCATCACCCGGACATCACCAAGAGCGCACCGGTGCCCTTCTCCCAGAGCTCCATCTACCAGTCGGCGAATGTCGCGCCCACGTCCTCGGGGAATGTTCCGCAAACGTCAACCAGGCCCACGCCCGTGGAGCAGAGCAATGTCGGTCACAGTCAGCAGGAGCAACGAGTGCCCAGCTCCTACGGTCCGGTTGGCCAGTGCCAGAACTCCGGCTCCGCGGCATACGCCTCCTCCACCTCGCCGAATTACAGGCCAGTGGGCCAGCATCAGCAGGGGAGCCGGGCCAATCCCGTGGAGAGGCCCCTGCACAACAGCGAAGGATCCCATTCTTCCTGCCCGTCGTCCTCTCCGTCCTGCTCCACGGTGAATCCATGCAGCCCCCGTCACGGCGGTAACTCGAGTCACATTCCTTCCTCGTCGCAGAATCTTCCGGCGCACATTCCTTCGCCGCATCTGCCGTCGGCCGGTATGACCGCGCACCACGGCCAGCATCAAGCACCGGGCCAGCAGCAACAGCTTTCTAGTCGAATAAACCCCTCGCCGCACTCGATCAACGCGAATTCCTACGGCGGCCGGATGGCGGCCTCCTCGAGCCACCAGCAGATGCCACCTCCCGCGGCCCTCAGCGGCTATCATCCCGTAGCCTCGCCTCACGACGCCCCCCGCCACACCACCCCCTCGCCGCACAGACAGTCACCGCACGTGTCGGGCCTCCACAATCCCCACGCCTCCTCCCCCCATCACGCGCCCTCGCCACACAGTGGCTTTCAGCCGCACTCGCCCACTTATCCGCCGCCCGCCCGCTCCACGCCGCACTCCTACAGCCTGCCATCCACCTCTCAGCACTACCAATCCTCCCCGGGCTACGCTGGGAATCCTTACGGCCTACCGCCGCAGTCTTCGTATCATTCCTTCCAAAAGAGTCCCCAGCAGGGAAGTTACTATCCACCCAGGTCCCACGGCCAGTCCTACGTCCAGCAGATGCCCATGCCCGTGCCCTCGCAGTCGATCTGCTCCGGGACGCCCAGCTCCAACGGGCCGGTCTACCAGCACAGCAAGCCCGTCACGTATAACGGCGCCGAGGCGAAGAGGACCGCCATGGACGTCCCGTCGTACGCCTCCTACAGGTCCTCCCTACCGCCCAGGACCAGCAACACGCACAACCTACCGCCGATAGCCGCCCTGTCGTCCTATCATTCCAACAGGAGGGAGTCGGCCGGCAAGGCGGTGCAGCGGCAACGCGTCCATCCCACGACAGTCGCCAGTAAGATCTCCGCAGCCGTGCCGCCCGCCTCGTCGATGGTCCCGCCCCAGAGGATCCCGGAGTACTCGATGGGCACGATGAACCACGCCATGCCGCTCAACGGGAGGACCACCACCGTGGCGAACTCCTCCTACGGCGGTAGGTACGCCAGCCAGCAGCAGCAGAACTACACGACGTACGCCACGACCATGGCGCCAAGCCATCACGGTAGCAGTTCCTCCAGCAGCACCACCGTGACCTCTATCGGTGCCACGGCCAGGTCCTCCGTACCTGCAGCCACGGTTCACGCGGCTTACCAGTCAT
Source organism: Ampulex compressa (assembly GCA_038496175.1). Classification (NCBI taxonomy): domain Eukaryota; kingdom Metazoa; phylum Arthropoda; class Insecta; order Hymenoptera; family Ampulicidae; genus Ampulex; species Ampulex compressa. The sequence continues at coordinate 6,163 of JBCFXI010000937.1, forward strand.
CCGAGAGCACCTCTCGCAGGGGGCCGACCTACCTCCACCACACCGGTAGGACGGGGGAGGAGTACGCGTACAAGGAGTACGCCTATCAGAATTCCTCCCTGTCCTCGGCACAGCAAGCGCCTGCCGCCACCATACCCGTACCTTCGCAGCAGACGAACGGCGTGCGGAAGAGGGAGTCGCCCCTGGACCTGTCCGTGAAGACGGTCAAGACGTCCGCAGACTCGACCGCGCAGGACGATCTCGAAGCCAGTTCCATGGACAAGCACGTGTCCAGCTCCAGCCTCGTGTCCTCGAGGAGCAACGGCTCCAGGACCATGGTGCCCATGCAGCCGCCTCAGCAGGCCGCTTCCTACGTGACCTTCGATGCCCGACCATCCAGCAACGGCACCAGGAACCCCACGGCCACCTGCGTCAGGACATCGACGCCCCAGACCGTCTGCGCTCCCAAGGTCGACTTCCTGCCGGACTTCAACTCCGCCCCCCTGCGCCACCATCCCGTGCAGCCTCACGAGAATGCTCTTCGAAGGAGCTCGGCGCAGCAGCTTTACGCGCCTCCGCCCCAGTCCCTGCCCTCTCAGCACCCCAACAGCACCGGGCCACTGCCTCACATGTCGACGTTCAAGAAGACTCCACTGCCCGCGACGCCGGTTTACGACGGTGCAGCGCCACCCCCGCTGCCACCACCGGCGCCTACCTCCTCCTACCCGCAGGTCAACGACGCCTCGAGGTCCTCCAAGTACCCGCCCCCCGTCGTCGACCCGACCAGGATAGGGCCAGGCGCGATCCCCGTGCAGAACTATCCGTCTGAGGCGACCAAGTACTACCGCGACGCGAGAGGCAAGTACGAGGTGCCCTCTTCGAGGGACAGGCTCCCCCAGAAGAGACCGGCGGAGGCCGTGTACACGGCTGGTGGGCCCAGCAAGCATCCCAGGGTCGATACCTGGCGCGTGGCCATCGACAAGCAGATCCAGCAGAGACTCTCCACGGCCAGGGCCCTTCACGAGCAGCAGAAGCGCCAGGAAATGAATCTTCCTGTCCCGCTGCCCAACGGCACCCTCGTGGCGCCTGCCAATTACGAGCAGAGGTCCGACAGCGGCTACTCGTCCTCGGAGTCCTCGAGGTACCAGCAACCCTACTGTGATAAGAGGAGCTACCCGGAGCCCAAAGTCGCCCACAGTTCGCCCGCGTACAGTCATCCGATCGTCTCGAAGCCGTCGAGCGTTCATCCCTTGCCGCAGCAGCTCAGTGGCGGACAGTCGACGTACCCCGCTTATAGGCAGAGTCAGAAGATGCCCTGTCCTCCCAGCGGCAATCCTAGCGGGCAGCAGGTCGATCCGCCCAGCAATACGGGCGCCGACAAGCGGGTCCTCAGCTTACTGAGGAACAGCCTGGAGAACAAGCAGCAGAGGGAGGAGCAGCTTCACAGTCAGCAGCCTATCCTGGCGAATCACAGTCAACAGAGTTTCCAAAATAAGGTAAGATTGATCGCGTGGAGGGATTCTGTTACGTTGGATAAAATAGCGGATTTATCGATCAGCACGTTTGAGCGTTTCGAGAAAGATTTCTGTTATATTCGAGGACTGATTTGTTAGAGTGGAAAGGATTTGTTTTATTTCCTTGGAAGTATATCTCCCTTGCTTCCGTGTTTATACAAAGACTCATTGTCCTATTGAGCAAACTATGAATTTTATTGAGAATACCTTCATTTTTGGCTCAAAAACTTGAGATGTCGATAACCGAATTCAATATGGCACATTTGGTGTTCTAATATTTAATATTTATCTTCGTTACATATATATCTCATAGATAGACTCTGCGTCTATTACGTTTTATCGAGCCAACACTTCCTTTACGATGATCGACGCGTCATGCCATTCGTGATTCCTCACGATCGCAGTTGGCTTTCTACACCGCTTTAAAGTTTCTTCGAATCGTCCGCGGGTCGCACGTTTCCGACTTGTTTTTTACGCACGTTGCGAGAGCAGCTTCCTTCCATTGACGATGACGCTTCTATTCCCAAAGGTTGTCGCACCCGTCGAGCCCAAGACAAACATCGGAAGGCACAACCTGTCGCCGTTTACAGCAGCCAGCTTACTGGAGCGAAATAGTAATACGCCGCCCCATTACAAGTTCCATGTGCCGAGAGCGGTAGACTCAATCACTCAGGAGGCCCCCCGCAGCTTGTACGGCTCGAGAGTAAATTCATCCGCCACGCTACCTGGCAAGGAGGCCCTCCTGGGACCGCGAGGAGCCGAGAATCAGATTCACCGTGACAAGGACGACGGCCTTGCCGCCATTTTAGCCGCGAAAATCAGAACGAAGGCGGAACTGAAACAGGTCAGTATAGTTTTCTCTCTACGATTCGCATACCCTCGTTCTCTGCGTACGACCTGTTTTATTAACGTTGTGCGTATACTGCTGTATCGATCTAGTCTAGAATTTAGTTTTTCATCCTTTGCATATTAGCATGTGCCGTGCCGCGTGGGACGTATACGTCCCACGCCGAATTTTTTTCATTCAGACTATTTGGAATTCTCCTTGGAAATCGAGAAATTAAAAGAGAATTGTATCTTGACTGTTACGAGAATCATGAGGCGTGCTTTGAAAGGAAATCGTAAAATTGTGGGAAGATGTACTTCGTACAGTTTGAAGGAAAACCAAAATTAAGTCCGAAAGTAACCAAAGCTCGGTTTCACGGAACGTGTTGATCAACGTCTCTGTAACAGTAGCTTGGTCAGTTTGCACATAATGCACTTGAATTTTTTGACACATTAGTAATTAGATGTTTGGCTATATTTACTGAAAGTAAAGAAAGGTAAACAGAGCTTTAGTTTATTTTTCAAAAACACGCATGATATGGTTGTATCTTTGAGAAAGCGAGGTGTACTCTTTTCTGGTCAGACTGGATGATCAAAGGGCTGAGGCTTTTAATTATCGCGTCTATGGTATAGCTGTTAAGCGAAAAACTTTAAAGATGTTACACTTGAATTCTGGTCTTCTTTGTAAAAGTCTAAGTTTCCATTTGCACAAGTCTGTAGCAATTACGACTTTATTCTCAATCGTGTAATCGCGCCATGTGCAGGTCGGTACTGGACAGTTTACAACGAAAGCGACGACCGTGCCGTCCCAGGATGCTTCGTCCACCCCAAAAGGTATCGCAAACCTTTACGTCCTATTTTCATTACACGTTATACCATACAGATCACGCCAAATTAATTCTCTGATTTCTTTCTTCCCTCATCGATTACTGATTATTTTTTTCTCCAATGTCGATCACCATAGTCTGTCAATCAAAATCACTGGATTTTGAACATTTACATTACATAAAAACGGATAAATATATAACACAAACTGTTTATTTAATTAATTTCCACCATGAATCGATTTCATACAATCTCGAAAATCACAACAACATTTCATATATCTACCACATCAATGGCCACGATTATCATGATTATTTCCTCCCATACCCCATCCTTCAGCTAAGAATCCCACTAAGTAAACAATACGTGTAACATATAAATCCACAACTTTTTCCCATGAATACCTACAATTCCCTTGAGTCCCCGTTCCTTCATTCAAATATTAATATCAATATATCGCCGAATCTCGAGAGCGAGCTGTACCATCTAACCTGCCATTCCCAGAACTCGATAGCGCTGCGTCCACGTCCACGCCTCAGTCCGGCTCCTCCGCTGGCAGTCCACCAAAATTGACCCGCGAGAAGGTGGCCTGTCTGCCTCCAAGGAGGCGGCTCTTCTCGAAAACCGAGGAAGAGAACATGCCGGTTGCGGCCACGGTTCCGGTGCCGGTCCCAGCGCCGACCGTGGCCTCCACGGTGCCTCCAAGGGCCAGCGGTTTCAGGAGTTCCTCGGAAACCTCGGTCTTCGACTTCAGGGAGAGCGATTCCGAGGGCGAGATGCCGGTCCTGGAACGACAGACGCTGGAGGAGATGAGGAGGGACAGGAAACAACTGTCGAAGGTTCAGCCCCCGGTTCCTCTCAACGACGCGATGTGCATGGGCATGGGTTCGTCCACGGACCTGGTGAAAATAGAGCTGAAGGTAAGAAGGAGGTGCAGTGAGTAATGTATATGGTTAAGCCTTTGGAGTCCAAGGGATTATTTTTCAGTGAGAAGGTTATATTTGAAGAAAAACGATTTAGAGTGAGTTGATTGGTAGAAGCAGATTATACGGATGGTTCTAGATGGCATTATTGGGCTGGAAAGGGTTAACGTGGTCTCATTGAGAATACAATACGAGACAGGGTGGAGTCTTTGTGGAATAGTGAGGACGGATGAACACGTAGTGTTGTACGATATTTCGGGTCTGTTCCACTCTCTTCTTGGATTGTATGCTCGTTGAGACCGTGTTGATTGTACATTGCGCACATCATGTAGAGGAAGAAGGTAGTTAGGATAACCATGTCTCAAGGAAATACGGTAAACTTGATTTTCACTGGCGATGGAAACGTCGTATCGTGAAAGTAACGCGAGTCCAGTAATTTGATGGATACTGCCGGTCGTTGCGAAGCTATCGAAGGTTCAAATATTGGTTTGAGTGCTATTCCCTCAAAGGATCGGGGTTGAAGTTTATTGTGTATTTTGTTTCGTTTCGAAGAACTGGAACGTGAAAAAGCGTGAATACGGGAGAGCGGTGGTGAAAGTATTGATCGAGCTATTTTAACCGGAAAAGTGAGCTGTATTGAAATTGAACATTAAACCGGATAATCTGCTTCTTAAAATTATCGATGATATTGGTATTGGAGCGCGTATAGCTGTCGAGTCTGTATTATTGGAATGCGGATATTCTTATTGGACGTTTTGCGTGAAACCGTGGTATTGTCGCTTGATCAAAATCGGCTGTCGCGCGCGTATGAAGAATATGGCTCCGCAGGAAACAAAAATGTAGAGCGTTCTCTTGTACGGCATATAATTATCTACAGATTCTAATCATGAATATGTATCATCTAACGTACCGAACGCGAAAATTAATCATACAAATTTTAATACGATTTGTTGATGTTATTTACAATCACGGTCGTTTAATACGCGGGATATGCAAATTATATAACAACGATCGACTAACAGCCACGTTACCCATACGTAGGTAATGCGTGATTTTTTCAAATTCGTGACACCTGACAACAATGCAAACCGATTAGGAAAATGGTTAATTAAATTTATCGTGTACGAAATTAAAGTCAACAAATTCAATACGACACCACGCATAGCGATACACGAGAAAATTTATAACGATCGCAACTGATCATTCACATTCAAGAAATTCTGTAGTAAGAAAAATAATGAACACAAGATATAGACTATTTTCTCTTAAATATTTGAAGAGAAGTATACAACAGCGAGTCGGCTTGGATGTACATATCGAGAAAGTCGAAATTAAACGAGACATTAGATCACTTCGCATAAAATCATTATGTACTCTCGTATTACACTCTACATATCGCACAATGTCCAACACCGAAAGTACCCACCAATATCCTAACAAATTTAACACCATCATCCAAGTATCACACGTCATAAGTATCGACTATCCGCACACAAATCTTCGAAAAACCTGTGTTAAGCACGATTCACAACAACCATCCCAGACCGTTAATTAACCGACCATCAAACTTCCGCGCATCGTCAAAGCCCTCCTGCGCTTTTCAGGAAAACGACAAGATCAACGAGGTCGACCCCTTCTGGTCCGCCACCTGCGACAAGTTCATGGAGCAACTGCGCACGGGCGACTCCGCGAAGAAGCGCGGCCGTAAGAAGAAGGTGAACAGCAGCACCGCGACGTCCAAGCTCGAGGAGGCGGGGAACGAGAGCGACAAGGACTCCGACGAGAGCGTGTCCCCGCTGAAAATCAGGCCCGAGGACATAAAGTGCGAGCTGAACGAGAGCGAGCGCGAGAGCAAGGAGGAGCCACCGGAGACGAGCAAGGAGGAACCCGCGGAAATGAAGGCCGAGGCGAAGCCGGAGATAAAGCGGGAGGAGGAGAAGGAGCTGAGCGACGACTCGGACGAGGTGCCGCTGATCAGGCGGGCTAATAAGAAAGCGAAGAAGGAGGACAGCGACTGCGAGGAGGAGGTGATCTGCAGGAAGCGGCGCGTCCGCCGGGGGAGCAGGATAAAGCTGGAGTCGAGCAGCGGGAGCGAGTCCTCGAGCGAGGAGAGCGACGCCAGCACCGAATTCGGCCACGGCTCCTCGGTGGCCGACCGGCTGCGCGCGCGGAAGCGCTCCGCGAACAATGGCACGGAGGCGGAGGGCATGAAGCTGCGCTCGAGGGACACGACGCCGCACAAGGCCAAGCCGGAGTCGAGGTGTTCGACCTCGAAGACGGCGCCGAAGCCCAAGCCCAAGCCGCTGTTCGGCGACGGCAGCGACTTCAGGCCCGGCTGGGAGGAGGAGGTGTACGTCTACAAGAAGTCCCTGAGAATGCCACCGAGACTGATCACGGTGTCGAAGCCCTCGAGGTTCCACCGGCTGTCGACCTCCCTGCCGGACCTGGACCCGGGCTCGCCAGCGCTCTCCGTCTCGATGGACAGCGCGGACGTCTGCCTGGGCCGGAAGAGGATCATCGACAGCGACATGGAGTCCAACTGCAGTTTCAGTATTACGGGCCTGGGCAGCAAGATCGACGACGAGGAGGCCACCTCCTCGACGACGATATCGTGCCCGCCAAAGGCGACGAAGCACTCCAGAGCGGAGAACAACTCGATCGTGGACGTGCTCGCGCAGAAGGTCGGCACCAGTAAGAAGGAGCAGAGGAAGAGGCAGAGGGAGAAGTCGGAGAGGGCGGGGAAGCTGCTCCAGAAAGGCAGCAACGAGCCGGAGCTGCTCCCCACGCCGAGCCTCGCACCGCTCATACCCTCCGACGCGACGAAATCGCCCAAGGGGAAGACGCCCGTGAAGAACCACAAGGCCTTGAAGCCCATCAAGGTCACGGACTCGTACCTCCTGGGATACTTCCGGAAGGAGACCGTGAATAACTTCCGCGACACCTTCAGGAACAACCACGCTCTTCCCAACGAGTTCTCCACCTTGGTACTGAAGAGCAGGACGAGGACGGAGACTAGGGTGCTGAAGAAGCAGGCCACCATCAGGGAAGTTTTTGGCGAGGACAGACCAGCCTCTGCGCCGCCTATGCAGAACCACGACGACACCTCTCAGGACGACGATTCGCAGACGGAGACCCCGGAGAACACCCTGGGGAAGGTTCGCTCTCTGAGACAGAGGGTGGTCTCGCGCCTGAGGAATGCGGGGATACTGAGGAGCCACAAGGCGATCCTGAACTCGAAGCGTCACTTGCTGATAGCCAAGAGGCGGAAGGATCTCTTGAAGTCTCTGGCGGAGAAGAAGCTGCAGCGTATAAAGACGGAAGTGGAGGAGGACGCGACTCAGGAGGAGACGAACGACGGTCAGGAGGCCGAGAACAACGAGCTCGACGACGACAACAACGAGTCCGAGGTGCGCAATAAGAAGAAGCTCAAGCTTCGAACGAGTCGACGGAAATTCCGTTCTGGATTTGACTACATCAGGAAGAAGAAGAAGCCCTTGAAGAAGGACGAGGGGCTGCCCAAGGAGCGGAAGAGGGTAGGTGATCGCCAACGAGGAAATCGATGGCTCTTACAGGTGGTCACGTGACTAACGATGGTTTTACTTTGCAGCAAGTTTTGTCGAGACCGAGTCCCGAGTGCGTAGCCGATATACAATCGGAGATCAGAACTTGGGTGATCAAGAAAGGTGTTGGGGAGACGATACTGCATCGTGCCGCCAGGCTTGGTTATACGGTAATACACAATGCTTGTTTTGACGCCGGTCTGGTCTTTTACGCCTTTCGCAATGAGCAGCTGCATGAATCATAGTGGACCTGATACCAGAGACTTTTCATGTATATTTATCGTCGCAACTCTTTCTTCCTTAGTTGTACGATCGTCTCGTTCTCTTCGTCTCGCTCTGTCGTAGCTGCCACTCGATCTGTCGCAGATATTTTTGAATACCTTTTATTCCGTTCTCTAGTCGATTATTGATCGTAGAATACGCGTATTCATTAGATGGGCGGACAAAGAACCTGAGTGTCGAAAGACCGTGACGCAATACACTGTGCGCGTACGAACTTTTTTTTTATCGAGGCGATCCCCAAGGATTATCTTTTCTACAAAAAATACTAGATATCGCGGAGTAAAGTTTTTGTTAAACTTTTAACTCGTCGTTTTTAACGACTGCTGCTCTCTGCAGAATACACACGTACACTCGATTTCGCTTCACAGGTTCCATGTTGCGTTCGCTGTTATTTTACTTATTTTCTCTTATTGACGCTGTAAGGCGTGTATTTCTACGCCGTGGTAAACATCTTTTGAAGCGACAATCGAAATTTCAAGCGGAAACGCATTGACTACCTGTCCATCGTCATAAGGAAACGGCATTTTTTCCATACAGGATGTCACTGCCTACTGTCTGGAGAAACTTAACAGTGCGCCCAGCCCCAAAGACAATGCAGGATACACGCCGCTTCACGAGGCCTGCTCCAGGGGTCATCTCGAGATAGCGAAATTGCTACTTGCTTACGGAGCGAACGCCAGTGAAAGTGCCAATGGAGGAATAAGGTGACGTATCCGTTCGATAGTCATATCTTCGATTCATTCGCCTGAGCAGTTTTCGGTTAAGATACCACGCCGCTGTACGAAATTTATACACTCGTCGAAACAACTCGAAACAAGAGAAAGTTAAAGCATTCGATTATTTTTACGAAATATATAAAATTATTACTACATAAAAAAATTTATATTCACTTTCTCCATATTAGTACTTTAGATAAAGGGTGATTTCTCTTGAGGGAACTGATTAAAATCCTAGGAGAAAACTTTTTCGTACAATTCTTACTCCTTTGCGTGCCTCTACACTTTTTCTCATCCCTCCTTAAAGTCGTACAATTTTACACCCACCATTTAATACGGATTTTGGACCGCAGACTATTGAAAAAGACGATTTCGAATATTACTCGAAAAAGCCTGTTATAAGCAGTCATTTGTCAGATCCTGTTAGTATTTCTGCAAAGATTAAATATTCTTGGAAATGAAGCAATGGTTTAGCAACGAATATGAGTTAAGAATGATCATCGAAACGAAGGATTGTGCGTGTCTTTCGCAGGCCATTACACGAGGCAGCAGAAAATGGTGCTACCGAGCTTGTGCGTTTGCTGCTCTCTTACGGCGCTGATCCGTTGCTGGCCACTTACTCTGGACAAACCCCTTTGATGTTAGCCCTCGATACGGAGGCTTATTCGATCCTAGAGCAACACCTGGACGATATTCAAGGTCGCACGAGTACCCCGTGGTCTTTTGGCGGACCGGCATCGATATTCGGTGAGTGAAACAAGCGTTTCGGCTCTTCTGCAGCAACGCCTCTATACTCTCCTTATTTGCATCAGCTCAATGCTGATGAATAAAGGCAAATGGGCCATGAAGATTTTTATGCAGAGTTGTATAAAATCTTTGTCACATATACTGTTATAGTATTTGTGTTGCTTTAATATATTAGGCGCACAACTTTGCTTCCGCCGTTTTTCTGTAAATGATTTTTAGCGGCAAGTAGTGGCCAATGATGGATACTTTAAATCATAAATGCACGTGTTTTTACAATAAAGCCTCGAATTTCGGAAAAAATCTGCAGAAACAAATTTGCACATCTAATATTACACAAGGTATATTTGTACTGGCGATACAAAGTTTCGTTTCGTATGAAAAACATCATTTACCGATCGTTAGATAGGATCTCATAACGCTTGGCTGAAAAGAAATTTGTTATTCGCAATCGAACTATTTTTCTCAAATATCGATAATGTTTATCTCATGATGTGAATTCGACAAGATCCAACGTATCTCACCTATCAATGTTTTTATACTGTATCTCATTCTAAACCAGTTTAACGTGTATCCATTGTCCCTCAAATCGACCAGTTCGTTGCACAAGAGAAAAAAAACGAATCGTAAAGAACCTTATTGCATAGACCGCGGATACAGTAACAGAATCAAAAGGTGTCATCAATCGTAACGGCCAATCTTATTATCCAAGTCAAAAAGAAACTCGTTTCCCCTTTTACATCACACATTCACGCGAAGAACCTCGATACATCCTCGCTTGCCACCAGAAACTTCAGCGACTAACCACCCAACGATTTTTCTATTACAGATCCCGAGGAAACCGGTTACAATCCCCTGGACAATCCCCCCCTGGACAGTCCCAAACCCGAGCTGGACGAGGTCGAGATGGAGGTCAGCGACGTGAATCTGCCGGTTCTTTTCTCCTTGGCCAACGACCCGGACAAGTGGGTCCTGTTGCAGGACCTAATGGCCGCCCTCAGGATAAAGAGCCGGGACGCTCTGCTGAGGCAGGTGAACCCGAAGGCGCACTCGGGCCCGCCGGCCATAGTCCACAGGGACGTGATGCGCGAGCTGAAGCTCCCAGACTTCCTGGAGCAGTCGCGCTGCAGCCACATTCTCAGTGGCGGCGAGAGGATCAACGTCCGGGCCTCGAAGGTCACGCTGATAAAGTATAACGAGAAGGTGAAGTCCCTGTTGAACGTGGAGAAGGTCCTGATCAGCCTCAGGTGACAGGAGGCGCCACTGGGGCGATGCTCGCCCCAGGCCAAACCATCGACCTCCATCACGACTAAGGAGCAGCCGGCCACGAGGAGGAGCGAGGGCAAGTGCTCACCGTCCTTGCCAAGGCGCGAGAGGCAAGCCAGAACCCGACAGGGCAACAGGAATTCCTCGGATTGAATCGCCGGCTCGAAGATCGGCTCTGCGTTGGGAACCGCGGGAAACGACGCTCGTCGTGGCCTCGAGGTGTGGCCTCGCGCACCGTGGCATGGAAACCGGTCGAGGGCTGGTGGATCGGCGTCGGATATTTGACGTACGTGGGACATTAAGCGGGAGGAACATCGGGTAGCTGTTCTATGAGCGGAGGAGACGGAGGAGGACGGCGAACTGTGACATTATATACCAGTATTTATCGGCGATATTTGCACGTACGTCTATAGAACAATGATATTTTATTAATACCCGAAGGGCCGAATAGGCGATCAGGACTTGAACGCTTCTAGAAAACATACGATTGTCATCGAGGCAGCAATAGCGGGCGACCGAGGGTCGCCTCGTACGGCGCCAAGCCTTCGATACCCATCGGGGCTCCGGGTTCGCCGAAGTTTAGAGATAATCGCGATTATTAGGGATAAAGTTTTGTATGCGCGACTGTAAGGATCGCGATTAGGAAAATGAAACTGTCGTACTAGAGATATTTTTATCGCACGTGAAGGCAGGACGGTATGTCGCTCTGTATCTAGCAGCGAAAGCGTCGGTCGTCAGACCGTGCGACAGCCGCTGTCCCCTCGTCGAAACCACCGTCGCGTCCGGGGGGCGATCGCACGAGCATTCATATGTGACATCGAATTATTACGGCTATCAGGTTACCAGTTTCTTAGTTTTACTTCGGTTTCGTCCTTATCGTCCTCGCGTCGGGAGGGTTATGAGTTACGTACGTTTACCTTGGTTAATCTTAGGCATAGATACTCCGGAGCAGACGCGGGGAAAGCATTTAATAAGTTGGGAAGTGCAATTTGCGAAAGTGATATTTTCGTTAGGCGATAACGGGACCTGGCCGGGCATACGGCCGGGCCCAGGGGAGGCAATAGTGGATCGTTCGTGCAATAATCGTATCCAGCCTGTAATTCGTTCTCGAACCGTCGTAGCCCGCAGCTTTCCACGGAGGTGCAATTTCGGAAGATTGGCGGAACTTCGGGCCGCGGCGAAGATGCCCGATGTTTCACGATCGGGCATGGACGGGACTAATCTACGTACTTATCGTTTACACACAATGCGTATATCGGTTCCGGGAGTAGACCGGCAGATCGGTGGCGGGACGCCGAATGGGAGAGAGACGGAGGGAGAAAAGGAGGAAAATGGATGAGAAGGAAGAGAGAGGTGGCTCCATCGAAAGCTCGTAGGGCCGTTCGCTGAACTACTCGCGCGTTTCTTTTAACTCTGTATACAGGTTTCAATAGTTATAATCAGTCTCAGGGAAATCTATGTGTATTCTCGATACCTATACGTTGTACCAGCGGGCGGCCAGTGCGCGCCCGGGCATCCTCGTCGGCTGTAACGCTTGTATATTTGATGCGTACCAATGTACAGTCCCAATGGCCGGAACGTGCCGCGAGGAGCGGCGCCCGTGGCCCCAACCCTACCACCAATACCACCACCACTAACCACCACTACCACCACCACCACCACCACCACCACCCTACCACCCCCCGGCGGCCTTTAATTTTATTTAGCTGACGATCAATAGATATTAACGTGGACAGTGCAGTTTACATGTACATACTGACTATTTTCAATAAATGCGAATTCAGAATGTGTCTAAGCCCCGTTTCTTTGCAGCGACTCGCGCAACTCTGTACATTAACGAGCAAGGGTGTGTGTACGTAATGTATGTATCTTCGGTGTTTAAGAGGAGAGCGTAATTGTAAGTAGTCATCGGTGCCCGTCCCCGGCGGCGACGGGCGCCGGACGTTTTAAAATGTAAGCGTGTAACTCTCGGCGCTATGCGACTCGGAATTGTGTAATTTCGGCTAAGGGAGTAACGCGCGCCCCGTGTGTACATACATTTTCGCAATACGACTACCGCTAACCGCAAGCCACTACTGTCACCGTCACTACCACGACTACCCGCTTTTTTATTGTATCATATATACATAATAGTTAACTATGGATGTAAATTTTCTTAGACGTGTAACATTTCCTTCCCCGACCCCCACCCCCCCACCCCCCACAAGCCCCCACCCAGGAAACCTTCCTCCCTTGTAATTTATATATTCAAGAACTTCTAAATGTGTTAACGCTGCTGCTTTACGAGAAAAACAAGAAATTATATGTGAAAAAGAACAAATCTATATATATATACATATATAGAAATGAATAAATATATATATATAAATATATATTTTATTTCAAAAGTTTAGTTCGAAACGATGTTAACGCGTAAGGATACAAATTAGAGTTCTCTGTGATTCGTGTAAAGAAGGAATTAAGGAATTAAAGGATTACGATTATTATTGCCATTGCTAGATCCACGTTACGTACGGACAGCAATGGCTGGTAACGACTTTCGTAACAAACGACTCGTGATTTTCTTTTCGCTAATAACAGTAACGAGTTATCCTATCGATGTAATAAAAGCAAGTATTTTTACCGAAACGTCTCTCTTCACTCTCCAACCTTACCCCGATCATATTTTTATTTTAACACGAAGATCGCCCCATCCAATCGCGACATAGATCTACCCTCGTGCGAAGAACCTTCAGAAAGATCGTACATCATCCTCGAGCGAACTTACGCTTACTTACGTCATAACTAAAATTCTCGCCGATCCTGCGGCGCAACAAAAGCGATGGAAGGCGGGCGCTAAGAAGAGTGTACGGTTAAAATTGGTAAAACGTTTATTAACTATTTAAAAACGATGAAACAAGGTGAACATGAGATTGACAATTCAATAAGTAATATTATTAAATAGACTATAGAGGTGTATAATAGGTGTCTGTAGTAATTATTCTCTTTATATGTTCCTTTACATCGAGACAGACGTCTTTTACTTGGCGAAGCCTGGCTCTCTGTCTTCAGGCACAACCTGTGCGGAGTACAGCGCGATACGTCTCGCTTCGATCCCGAATTTTTCGTTCGCGATGCGCTCGTAAACGTAGGATCCATCTTGGGGAAGGATAGCTCGCAAAAAGCATGCCCATGCTAAGTAACAAATCGCTCCCTGTGTGCCTCGTCGGCGGCTCCCTACGAAACGGAAAATAATCGGCCCCTCGCGTGGCAAAGGCAATCGCAGGATTAAATCTGCCCTCCCCCCTCCCCGTTTCATGCTCGCTCGACCGATCGATGGATGGAAACGCCGGACCGCCGGTGGATCGCGGCGAAACGTCGTCGAGAAAAAACAGAAAGAAACGCCGACGTTACACCTCCTAGAATATCTACTGTACCTTTTACCCTCTTTAACTACTGTGAAATCGTACGCTTGCCTCTAGCGGCGTAAGTACAGCTCGTTCGACGACCGACGTGTCTCTCGCATTCCCCATCCGCGATTCTGATCGTTCCGGGCGCCCAACGTTTAGCAAAGGCTCGGCCCTGTCTCTCTCTCTCTCTCTCTCTCTCTTTCTCCACACTCGGATGGTTCAAAGAGGTCGACGATACTGCCAGGAACGTAATGTGATACGTGGGGTGCGCGGGTTGTTCGGTAACAATAACTCGAGGCATCGGACTTGCACGACCTACGTCTCCTCTTCCTCGGCTTTGAACAGCCGTATCGACCTCGGCGCCGATCGAAGCGCTGGCGTTCGTCCGATTAGCGTGGTTCTCGCTCGCGATTGGGATCCGGGGGAGACGTTCCTCGCGCGCATCGAGCCCCTCGGCCCCTCATCGATCAACCGATTATCGCGGATCGGCGGTTTTGTAAGCAGAAGACGCCAATCTCCTCGCGGCTCCACGAGATCGATGCGGCCTAACGCGTCTCGCTGCGACAAACTCAAGCGTCGCTCCATCTCGATTACCCGGATACAGGTATTTACAATAATACATACCTACTATCATAATAATAATTTAGTAGTGGTATTTAAATTACAATAGTGTTCTTTCTCGCTCTCATCGCCCTCTCCGTCTCCTCCTATATATATATATATAATGTTGCACATAACCCAGTACTGGCTTAGTAATCTAGCTGTACAAAACATTATATATCGCTATTCTAGCATCTAGAGATTTGTCCTGTGAGGTCTGACGAATCGTGAGGTTTTAACATGCGTCCTGGTTTTCTTTTTATCGTTAGCGCATATAAATTCAATTTGCGTTGGAACACCATGGGCGAGCTTTACTCGCCGCGTTACCACTTGTTCTCTCTCTCACTCTCTTTTTCACCCTCTTTCACGCATACACGCTCTCCCTCTTTCTCTCATATATATCTCTCTCATTACTCTCTCTCACGCCCGTTTTCTCTTTCTTCTTCTCTCTCTCTCTCTCTCTCTCTCTCTCTCGTGCTTATTTCATACTAACTTTCGTCGACTCGCAACGGCCTAACTTAGACGGCGCAACGAACACTGCCGCGTTTAATCTCCCTATTGCGATTAAGTACATTAAAAAATACCGCGCTACGTCGTTCCGAGTTAACCGGACAAGCTATATAGTAGTCGGTGAAGCCAAAGTTCCGTAGGGTACCACCGGTCGGCGCAGATTCGTCCTCGCGATTCCGCCCTCGCGGCGCGACGTGGCTCCGCGAGCCGTGCGCCACGTTCCTAAAGGTCGCGGCCAGAATCGCTCGGACGATAGCCCCGGCCAAGTCGATCGTTTTCCCCCCTGTGCTTGCAAGCGGTCGCTCGTTACTGTACAATACCCTCGAGCGTCGGCTTTACGCTACAGCGTGCACTCGCGGTCGATCGATCGAAGAACAAAAACGCGACCCAATCATTGGGACTGTGTACGCGCTCACGGCGATTATGGGATTCGCCCTTTTCCGGCTCGTCGAAGGCATTAAAATCGCTCGGGCGCTTATACGCGACGCTGCCTGTTTCCCCCCTTTTGCGACTCTTTTATCCTTAATCGTCTTCTGTATTTTCTTTTTTTTTTTTTTGGGAGGGGGGGAGATTCCAAGAGAATACCCTCCGGTCGTTCGGGAGAACACATTATCTTTTATCCGGTGTTCGAGGAAAGCACCTCGGTTCTCACGCTTATCGGAATAATATCCTCGCGTTCTTCGAGGTTCGAGCACCTTGGAGCTTTTCCTCTCTTTCTTCCTCGTCTTCCAAGAGAACGCGCCTTCGCTCTTTGAGCATCGAGATGCACTCCCGCCGAAATCGGGGACACTCTGGCGTCCGGCGCGGGCGAAAACTTTGCGCTCGGTGCTTTCAAACGTCGCGTATTCGGTGCGCATTATTCGTGATTAAAATCAACGCGGGCACGAGCACGCGACGGTGTCTGCTCTGTCATTCGTACGTATTGAGCATTTAAGCGTCCACGAGGGATATTCGGATACGAGGGGTTATGTTGTCGAGGGACGACGCGAGAGGTGCTCTTAACGTGGATCGAGGAGTCTCGCGTCGCGCGGCTACAAGGCCGTATATCTCGACGAATACGCCCCCCGCGAATCCAAGAATGTCGAACGCGGACGCTCGATCGCGTTCTTCCTAAAGCGGTCAAACTCTTTACGGAAACTCGTCGAAGGTTTATAAGGCAGCGAATTAACTCTGGTTAAATCGGACAGGGTCTGGTCCAACCCCTATGTACGCGAATATTTTCCTTCCTCAACGCCCGAATACCGTGGCGATCCACTTCGCCCCGGCGATTCGAGAAATCCTCGATTCCCGACGGAACTCCTTTACAACGGAGAAACTCCGTCGGGTCTGTCGAGGCTAGAAGTGCAACCACGATCGTCGTTCTTTCGACGGAGCTCAGACACTACGAACGTCGCGTCCTCGGAGCCCAGGCTCACGATAGCTCGTTCAAATTCCTCGTGGCAAATTTCCCCTTCGAGACTATACTCGGTGAAGCCTCGTTGAGCTTCGTGCGCGGTCCGCGCCTTAACTAGGACATTGTGCTACTTACGTGGGCGAGGTCTGGGGCGGGAGGGGGGATAGGGCGGGCTGGGGAAAGGCGTTAGAGTGTTACTTAATTATTTTATTAAGAGTAATTAAGCTTGACGCCTCGGAGGTAGAGTCCAAGCGTTGGGGCTGGGCTGAGCGTGGGGGGCAGGACGTCACAGTTGCTGGTCCCTGCAGGGGACCCAGATGTTCGGTCCTGACTGCTCGGCGATCACTTCCTTGACCTTAACGTAGATTTCTTCCGGGGTGTCGCCCTGGACGACGGCTGTAACGAGATATTCCTGGTGTTGTGACTCGAGTAAGGTAATTGTACCCAGTAGTTGACGCTTTAAGGAGCTTTTTGCCTATTCGTGCATATGTCAAAGTTTACTTTATAGAAAATTCAGGATTCGTAGTCGCTGTACGAACTATTTTTCTGTTATTTTATGGTAAGTATTTATTTATAATTATGGTGGTAAAGACAAAAACCTGATAACATAAATAAGGTAACAAAATTTTGTAAGGAAGTAGGCATATATAATAAAATTTAAAACGCAAATAGTAATAAAATTAAGTAAATTCGTGGTTCGGATTACACGTTAAGCAGTAGGTCCACGGCAAATTGACCAAAGTAGTCGATGGCGGAAATTCAACAATAACAAAGACATTTTTTTTTTAGAAGTAAAATTTGATTGAGTAATTGACAGCCAGCGAAAAGAAAGGATTTAGGGGTTGACGTTCTTTTGTTTCAGTAGTTGACAGGGAGAGAAAAATCAATTAATGAATTAGTCTTGATAATGTAAATAATACAAATGTGCAATATTTATATTTGAATCAAGTTCTTAACCATGTATATAAGGAGGTACGCGAAAATCGGAAGAGTCGCGCACGGGTGTGATTATTTGGTCGCTATGACTCTTCTCAATGGCGGACTAAGCGCAGTATTTGGCAATTAAGCCGCTGAAGAGCGAAGCTATATAGACTAACAAGGTTTGATGTATTCCAGTTTGTGGTTTCCGTGTTTATTTAATTTTTGTGAAAAACCGTCAGGTACTGGTACTGTGTCAACTACTGATGCTTTTACCTCATTTCGTATCGAATTACATGAAGGAGAAAGGGGAAGCACAGTAGCAAATACAAATTTCTGATATTGCACCGGTTATTGCATATAGACAGAGTTTTTCAGAGTGTGTGTCAGAGTGTGTGTCGAAGTGTTTGTCGCAGAGAAAAAATAGGATTACGAGCTCACCAGTAAAGTATTCCCCAAATTCTTGCTCCATCTTCAATGCGCGCTCGTACGTCTTTTTCGCTTGCTCCTCGGTCATCCTCTTATTCATTTCCCTGTGAATTAACAATTTTTGTTTTGTTCGATAGTTATCAGGTGCTCTATGTTACGTTACTTCATTGCTTTATTTTTAAAATAATTGGTATCGCGTTTTTCCCCTTATTTAGGGCTTGAAGATCGTAATTGATAATTTACTTACATGACCGATTCCACGGATTTTGGTTTAATGAAGATGGCAATGGGGTAGAGCTGTGCTACTTGTAACCTCTTGATAGCGTTGCCACTTACGTCAAGAATACAGTGCTTTCCCTGCGCATAAACAATTGCACGTGCCTTATACATTCTTGAATGCTTTAAATTGGACGCAATTAATTCGCGTGACAATGCGAAGTGTTGGATTGGCAATGTCGAAAGGATTTTGTATACAACGATTACCTTTTCAGCAACTTCTCGAACGGACGCGACCGACGTCCCATAAAGATTGTCGTTATACTGTCCAGCCTCTATGAACAGATGATTCTGGATGTCTCTCTCCATCTGTTCTCTCGATGCCACGAAGTGATAATCCCGGCCATCCACCTCGTACTCTCTTCTACTCCTTGTCGTGTCTAAAAGCACCAGACATTCGATGATTCTGACCAGCAGATTCTTATTCAATGCTGAGCACCGACGACTTTAAGTGCTGATCGGCAAAAGAACTTGGATCTGTTTTTCTTTCAAATACATTTAATGTTGTATATAAGTAATATACTTTTTCGTGACTGTTATCATTCTTAACTATTAAACGCGCCCGTAATGCTATTACAGTTCATTTCCGTACAGATAATATAGTGCTCGCGTATACTCTGCGTTTAATTCAATTAAAACGGCAATTCGCAAGAAATTCAACTTCTAAAACATGCCAAGTAAAATGATGATAAACGAAACTGCAATCGAAGCTTCACGTTTTACGCTTACTCAAAGATAAATCCGCAAAAAGTAAAAACGCTCTACGTTGAGAAAACCTGCTTTTCTTAAATTGTGCATCCTCCTAATAGGAACGATGTTTAAAAGACAAGGCAAAAGTGGTCGAGAATATACTCACGCGGTACGCAGCTGCCAAATTTCTCGGGAAACTCCGAGATGAGATCGTCGTTGATGCGATCCTTAAGCGGACCGAGGATAATCACCGGTCGAGTGTATTGTATAGTGAGCTGCTGGACAGCCTCGTACGACAGTACGTTTTCTTCGCTGCCTGTAATGGTTCGCATGAGTACACATAGGGTCCTAACTGATATAAACCTACGAGAGTGTCCTCATTTCGGTTAAGCAATTCTGCATTCTTTCAAACGGGTGATAATAAAAGCCCCTTCCGTATCTTTTTTTTTTTGTTCGTTCTCTTTGCTCAAAACGCCACAAAAGCCAACGGCATTAGAGTTTCGCAAAACGTCAAACTCAAAGCTTTTTTTCGATTCTTCGAACGGACATTTCTGTCGGTTCAGCCGCACCGAGATCCTTGTTATGGTTTTAATGACACAAGCCCGATCTTATCGATCGTTAAACCTATTTTTAATTCTTATGCGGAACTATATCCATGCTTTAGCACCTAGGAGTTCGAAGCGGGGCAGTGTAAGCTTCCTAGTGTCTAAAACAGAGGCAGTCGACGAGTATCAAGGACGTGTAGCGTTAGTACGTAGCTGCTATGCTAACAATTAGAGACACAGCGGTTGGCTGTTGTATAATCGATAATCGGGGTCGCTACGTAGTGTACCGATTTTCATTCGTTTAAGACACGCCGCTTCACGTTGGGCTCATTATTCATCTCGAAAGTATAATACTCCATTTTGATATACCCACGTGGTATTAATATTAACTTGAACATCTGAATTGTTCCCGCTGCTATTGAATATTAGTAAAAATGGTAGAATAGAATGTATATGGTTTTAAGGCGTGCATCTGATGGTGATGGAAATAATCAGCGTATTTTTTTGTTTAATTTAATTTATTAACAAGTACTATTTATGTTGTCTATATGGCAGTTGGGGTCAAGATGAGTTGAACGACCTACACATCATAATCCTGAAGTGGCCTTAACTTAATTAAAAATTTCTTATTAAATTAATCATATACTCCAATATATAATATTTATAAATAATCTTATAAAGGATCGCAGTTTCTATTTATATCCTAGTCAGTCTTTTTTTCTGACTTTCAATAGTAGCGGAAGTATACATGTGCTCGAGTTAAAATTAACACCCTGTATATACATATATATACATTCTCCTTCCTCTTTAATGCCCGGAATAAATATTACGCTGAGAAATCCTGTATCGCGCAGTTATAAATACACCAGGTTTGTATTAATATATTTTCGTAGTATACTCATCCACCGATAACACTGTCAACCAGAGAGATCCGTTATCTCAATTATCGCGTCGAGCTTTACTGCAGGAGAGTAAAGGCGGTAATGTAATTTGGATTTCAAAAATATAGCTCGATGCAAAGAGTTGCGCCACATTTCATTAATTTAATGTCCGCAAGGTACTTTTATCTACTAGATCCAATTTGCAGTCCACAGATTTTTGTCCTTGTGAGATCCGCATGGAGCCTGGGAAATCAAGGCGTTAACTTTAATTAACAATAAAGAAAACACGCCGAGGCTTGCCCAAACGAAAAAAGCGGCGCGACTTCTACGGTGTACGGTCACTGCCGGCAGTTTTAATCAGGTTCTACGCCGGGTACGATTAGTGCCAGAGAGGACATACGATAAGAAAGCGCGTCGCGACTGTCCCAATTGCACGATACGTTTCGTGGTTTTGTCAGCGGCTTTGCAAAGGGGGAGATTGCAATTATGGGGTGGGCGGATCGGAAGAAAATCCTTATTAGTCTCCTAATGGATAACGGCTGCTCACTCCGGCTCACACATTGACTCCTTTCGTGGACTTACTAAGCTCGTCATTATTCTCATCGTCCTCCTTTTCCAGATAAACTAACGTCAGTTCCTCCATATAAGGCAGTTCAACGCGATACAAAATTTCTCTACTCCCTGCGGCGCAAGACACATCTTTAATGAATCAGAAAAATGATGGTGCGATTAATGAGAGGCGAGAATGGAGGAGCGCGGACGGTGGTCGACCGTCGATTTTGCGAAGAACGGACTTTTTATGTAACTCGATGCCCATGAAGATGATTGGTGAAAGCATAACGCTGCACGAAGGTACTGCCACATATCGATGTTTTTTTCCATTCAAGTTCCTCTTTCCTTTCAAGAACCTCAAGAACACTTATATCGTCCATCCTCCTTTTTAACTTGTTCCTCTTTCGATATTGATGTAATATTTGATCATAAAAAAATTATTTTGGCTCAAGTTCCACTTGACGAAGTGCAATGCGAAACGTGGAAATGTTTTTTGATTCCTTCCCCAAGAGCAAAATATCGAGAACCCAATTGTCCGACTTTCCTCGATATTTATTTTGAACATCTTACAAACCGCAACCGAGTTAAAGCGGAAGATATCGTCGGAGCAAAAGTAAATTGTTGGAAAAGAACCTTCTCGAAGGAATTACACTCTGCTGCGATGGATATTTACAACTATTACGGACAAGAAACAGCTGTTCGAATGTCCGATTCGTGGCCCGAATATTGTTAAATATCTCGCGTGGAACTGGCCGTGGTTTCGGTTTAAGTACCGCAGATCGATATTCTTCCATTGTATGAGTGGAGCAGACATTTGGCCCGACGAAGCGTTTCCGACAATTCCCCCCGGATATTCCAATCGGTTCAATACACTTTCTCAACCGAGATGCAAACTTACCCGAACGATCGGCTTATGCAAAGCGTCTAAACGCCGCGCAAATGCACATACACTTTCAATATTTAAATTTGAGACCTCCTATCGCAACGCTATTCGGCTATTAAATCTGGACCGTTCTATCGAAGTTCTACTTCGAGGCTTTCAGGTTCGGGTGATCCATCAAACGGAGATACATGACTCAAGAAGAAAACGCCTAATAATGTATTGATCCTCCATTGACACCATATCGGCGAGAGCGAGAGCGTCTGGTCCACTTCAATAGGAAAACAGATTTCCATGGAAAAGTGTTATACTGAATAATAATAATGTGCTATTAATTGATTATTACGATCAAGACGAGCATTCTTATGTCACTTCTCCTAAATGACCACTAGGTACGTGAAAGTATTTTTATGGAAGACATTATTGCCACTTGGCGCGTGGCTACAATTACAATTCTTAATTACTCGATAATTGGAGCATTGAATAAGAAATTTTCAAACGATTCAAAATGGACGGACATTTTTTAAACGATAAATACGATATGTACTAACGTCTTTCGTTGATCAAAAATAAATTCGTTCCTTTCACGAACGAGATTTTCGTAGAAGTGTAATCATTTCTGTGACAACTTATTAATTAAGTATTGAGTGTTTACTAATGTTTACCAGTCGCGCTGTTTTCGTAGTTTTTTTTTCTTTCTTCTTTTTTTGCAATGGCCGAGGATATCGTCCGATAGAGCAGATTGACGTTTCCCAGAAATACGCTAGAAATACATCGTTCGAAGCGGGGGAAGCGTCATTCGCCGATAAGGTGCCAAGGGCGGAAAAAAAGAGTACCGTCGTTCCCGAAGAAACACGTCGAGCCGATTCGCTGCTGCGGAAAGCAGCCCCCTCGAAAGTTTCCCTCGTTAGCCGGCGATACGGCGGAAACCTGCGGCGGCATTTGCGCGTGACAGTGTGGTGATAAAAGCGGTTTCGAATAATGCGACAATGCTCGTCCCCGCGCGGATCGTTACTATGCGCTAATGAACGTGTGTGCTTTGTTAATTGATGCGACGGAGATGAGACATAGACGCGAAAACGAAGAGTGAAGTGAATGGGGAGGCGTAGAAAGAGTAAGATAGAGACAGAAATAGAGAGAGAGAGAGAGAGAGAGAGAGAGAGAGAGAGAGAGAGAGAGAGAGAGCGAGAGCGAGAGAAAGACAGACAAAAGAAATATTGAGAGCGTGAGAGTGTAAGAGAGTGAGTGAGACACAGAGAGAGAGAGAGAGAGAGAGATAGAGAGAGATAGAGAAAGAGACGTGGAAGAGAGAAAGACCGAGAGATAGAGAGCGAAGACAGAAGAGACGTGATTACCTTCGGTGTTAGTGTCGTCCTGGGTGTAGCACAGCATGAATGCTAAAACATAACAAGTTCAATATTTCAGTATACGTTGCGTACTAATAAGCGGCCGTTAATTAACGCTAGGATTAATTAAGCTCTAAGCACGAAATTCTCCTACCGTTACGGAGGACTAAATTGATTTTCGAAGCTGACTCGGCCCGCGAATACTCGCGCTCGTCCGTCTTTGGCGATGAATAACGCGAGCATTTTGGCCCGCGGTTTATCAACGGCTTGCTGGGATTAATTAATTATATTCCATGCCGTGATTTATCGCCGAGGCGGTTTATTAAAGTTATTCGACATGTGTTAAACAAACGAGACTGCCGTGGTTCGCCCGAGGGACCGTATCGAGAAGGCGAACACGCTCGCTCGATTTTCTGCGGAATCCAAATTCTCGTGCACTGAGCGGCGCGAGGATCGGCGGAATAATTCCCCTCGATCGCGATTACGGTATCCTCCGATCGCTAATCGGACCAATCAGACGATCGCATCGCCGGTGTCGTTCGATCGGCGACACTAGGATCGGCCGAGCCTTTTCATTTCACCCTAAATGTCACGATAATGAAAACGAGCAACGACTAGGCGATGGGCACGAATCGACTGCCAGGCGGCTGCACAGAGATAGAAAGAGAGAGAGAGAGAGAGAAAGTGAGAGAGAGAGATAGATAGATAGATAGATAGATAGATAGAAATAGAGAGATAAATAGTGAAAGAGAGAAAGAAAGAGAGAGAGACAGGGAAACTTCGAGGAAAGCACTACACTTTGTCTACTTCAACTACCAATAATTAACCAGCTGAAAATAAAGCGGAGTCTAGTGAAGTCTCGCAGCTCGTATGTTATCTGTTAGTGTGCGAATGTGCGTGAATGAAGTTGCGGCGTGCAGGCTAAGGGTGGGGGGAGAGAAAACTTTGAGAATGTTCGCATTCAATGGGCCGCTATTGCATGTACGTCCTTTCTTTGTTCTCTCTCTTGACTTATTATTTTTTGCTTGTTTTGGTAAAACTAAACTTAGATACTTACGCGTGGGATCGTTTTCATTCTCGGGTGTGGTGGGCGACCCTATACAAGCAGGCAAAACAAAACACATGTCACGTTTTCACATGGTAAAAAACATAAAAGCTCATTCGGGAGTTGGGCGTGTCGTTGGAACCTGTCACGGATATCTAAGAGATCGTATCTTGCAAGACACCATAGGGGCAATCGCTAGTATTACTTGGTAACTTAAAGTATCGCTACACGAAATTTCGGGTGTCACATTGAAAGGGGCAAGTTTATCGTATCTGCGATTTTTGGCCATCGATCTTTGGGATCCTTTATAGTCTGGGCACTACTTCGATTCATGGTGCGTTGAGAACTATCGAGTCTACAGGTATGTACAGATTCTTTGTTGCAATCGTGATGGAAACATGAAGGGTTGATACCGCGTGAAAATCGGTGCTTCTACTCAATTAGTTACAATGTTTCTCCCGTGTGAAACGATAATTCTATATCTATTAAAGCAATTGTTAATCGAGCCATCTTTGCGACACTCAGGCAACAATCGCTTTATAACATTATTGAGCGCCACGAGCAACAGAAAGTTAAAGTACACCGTCTCAGGAATGTTACTTCCTCGTGAAATTGATGTATGCCGATTGATAAATTAATCGTTAATCGATACGTACATAGAATGTTACGATGATTTAAATGAATCTGACGATCGTGATGACATTTACTAATTGTTACTGAGGAAAAGTTTGAGATATTATTACCTCCAGCTCGGTGTCGTTTTCAAAGAATCGAGTTTATACGTGCTTAATAAAAATCCCTGAAAGTTATTTGATTAATAGGCCTAAGAAATCGTTATCGTACGTCCAAACTACCGGACGTATCTACGTGTTTGAGAAGAATTAATCTCACACATCGCGGTACTTTTTTTTCTTTTTTTTTTTCTTGATAATCACTTGACTTTCGATAGACACGAGTATTTCGGTGACAAATTCAAATCAAGGTATACGGTACATATATAAATACATATTTGTGAGGCTGACATACGGCGATAGAAACACGTAACACAGTAAATATGGGTCTGAACATGCACAGAACGTGCAGAAGACGATTGGATTTGTATAGACACTCACGTTCCTGGTCCGAACCGTCTTCGGATTTGTCGTCCTTGCTCTTCATAAACGGAAACTTCCTGCTGAACGAGAAGTTTTTCTTTTTCCTATCCAACGTCGATTGCTGGAATAGATTAATGAAACCTCGCGAATAACAAGAGCAATGGAAAACATCGCTGCAACAGTCCCGCTTTAATAACGGAACACTCGATGATATAAAAAATTTCTCATTATCCGGAGCGATCAGGCAGGGCTATGCGGAGATTATTAACGAACGCGGCCAATCCAAATAGTCGTTCGCCCCCCCTCCTTTTTTTTTTAAACATAAGCGTATAAAAATATTTATTACGTTCTTCTAATTACGTATATCGTCTAATAAAAAAAACTGCTTTTATTGTATGTAGTTCCAACATGAATTTGGTATATATTTAATAATGCAATAATCTACTGTGATCATGTTAAAGGGAGTACAGTATTTCCCCATATACGATCTTCACAGCTATAACGCATACTGGTCAGCCAAGTCAAATAGAGAAAATAAAAATATACAGCGCACTGTACAATAATATGATAATTCACTAATCAAAATTGATATACCTAAACGGAGATTTATGTTTAAACGAAGCGATCATTATTTCCAAAAATCGATAATAACGTCCTTCTTCGCGATGATAAATTGTGTTGCAGCACGTACACGATCGGAGGATAGAAATTAACGTGGAGTTGTTTCATGAGATTCCTCCGTGCTCCAAGGGTACAACGAATCGTGAAACCTTACCTTGTCGAGGATAACTGGCATATGGCCTTGGAACTTGACAGAACGATCTCTGGCTCGTTGCTTGCGCTCCCATCGCCTGCGAGAAGGTATTATCCCGAGACCTTCCTCCTCGCCCTGAGGAGTGATTCTTCTCGCCTGCCACCATTCGTCGTCGCTGGCGTTCGTCACGTGAAGTATTTCGCCGTAGCGGAATGCCAGGCCACGACTTGGCAGACCGTCGTCCTTGTTTGGATCGTAGTCGAATAAGGCTCTTTAAGGAAAAGAAAGTCGAAACATTGCGCACCATCCAATGTAAAATTCTGTGCCAATCGGGGGATTAAGTGCATCGGGAAAGTCGATTGTGCTGTTCCAGTTCGAATCTCAATACGATAAAAGGCAGGAAATATCACGCGTCGATGAGAGTGGATTTAATTGATTTAATTAAAAGAACTTTATTGAAAAGGATAGGGTTTCGTAGAGTACTCGTTAAAAGTTCAAGAATTTAAAACATCGGCTATCTGTGCCGTAGTTCAACGAGACTGTTTTATGGAAGTTATCTTGATTGTATTCGAGAAAGTAGATCGCAGGCGAAATTACCTCACGTAGAGCGATTTTTTCTGCGAGGTCCTCATGAGGGTGCCTGTCATCATATTCTGCTGGGAGATCTGTTGTTTAAGATCATGGATCTTAGCCTCGAATCGGTTGTAATCCTCGGGCTTGTACTGTACCACGATTGTCACTGTCTGGCCAGTACCCTGCTTACGGGGAAATGGATTTTTATGGAAAAGAACCAAGATTCCAAGTTTGTGAAATAAAAAGAGACGTGGCTGTATACAGAATAAAATAATTGAAAAATAAGATGCCAAATGTATTTATTATAGCATGTGCCAATCATCGAATGAAAATATGTAATTTATATGATCGTGAAACTTTATTAAGATCTTTATTAAGATGAATTAAAAGAGACTTTATTCAAAATAACCGTTGGAAAAATTAACTAGCGGATCAACACTAGCACTACCGACCATTATCCTGTCTTGTTTAGATTCATCATTAAGATTTATAAAAAACGAAAAGCGACGAGAGAAAGTAAACAGATCCATTCATATACTACAAAAAATATAACAATTTTGAAAAATAAGTAATTATAACTTTGATATATTCTTAGAATATATCATAAACCAGTCATTTCGAAGGCTTCCTTAGTTCCTCTTAAAAAACCTCGCCAAGATTATTGGTGTATTTCAACCAGTAAATTTTGCTTTTGCTACTTTAGTCAATTTAAATCACTAAAGAAAGTTTCTAATTATATTATTAAATCATACATGTATTATGTAGCTAGAAAAATAGATGTACATTAGACTCCTATATTTGCATACATATTTTCCTTATATTTCATTATTTCTTTGTCTTTTAGTGGGCGTTACAACCCGGGCAACCTCACCCGCTCTATACCACCCTGCGTGTACGATTAAATCATGTCTCCACGATGAGGTTTGGCTATCGTCGAACGATGATATGCAGCGCGTGATAGAAATATTAAATATTTATATGTTACCTTGAGAGCTGCGGCAGCCTCCTCGTGGGTGGCCGTCCGAAGATTAATGCCATTGACGCTGAGTATCTGATCGCCACGACGCAATTCGCCACTGAGATCGGCCGGTCCTCCGGCTAGGATGAACGAAATGAAGATGCCCTCGCCATCCTCACCGCCGACGATATTGAAGCCGAGGCCTGAGGAGCCCTTGTTCAACACCACTGTACGAACTTCTCTGTAAAACGAATAAACGCCACATACTGAAGCGCCATTTCCAACTTGGAGGTACGCAAAGTACGCAAGATAATACAGCGTCGCCTCTTTTGCATATAACTGCTTTTCTCAACCGCAACCGCAGAGCACGGTGCGCTCACTTTTGGCGTTGCCGTATGGCACACATTGTGAAACGAGCTGTACCTTCCGAGATCCTTTTGTATTTGTACAGCTTGCTCGGGGCGTTTCTTATTTACGTTTACACAAGTCTTTGGAGAAGAGGCCAGGTTTTGCTGGCCTCGTCACTTCCGTCATATTACGGTTCGTTTAGTGAATTATGGGGGCTACCAAGGAGAGGATATAGAATAGCCGCAGTAATATATCGTCTTTCTCTTTACCCACGGGGATAAAGTTTTTTCATTACGGACTCGCAGAGCCGGGAGGAGCTTCTGAACTATGTCGCCGGTCATTAATTGCTCCACATCTCCGGGTACTTTAATTAAAGTCACTGCGAGCGTCCCGTAAAGACAAGACGTGTACAATGTAACGCGCTGAAATCACTTTTTAAAGCACTGTGATTTGACGAAAATTGTACGGAATCTTGAGGTTGAGGCGGGGAATTTGCCTTAGGTCAAAATCAAGTGACGGATCGGGCAGCGAAAAAGTGCTTCGATGAAACGTGTAATAAGCTTGCGGGTTGACATGAAACTCTAGATCTTCGAGGATACAAACGCTCCTTCTTCTCATATCGGCTTATGTCTTCATATTTCATATCAAAGTGCGGAATGGACAGTTACGTGCACTGATTCCAATGGCTAAGATCTCTAAAGCTATATCGAGAACACCTGAGGACGGTGTTCGATAATGTCCAAGGCCACCATAAACGATCAACCTTGAATTGTGCTATGTATAATATAAACCTGTAAATAACGTATAATCGTAGAAACGTTACGCAAATATCTGCAGAAAAGTTCCGTGGCAGCGGCAGATTACGATTAGAAATAAAACGAAAGAAAGTTACATGGAGTAATTAAAGACTTCAAGGGAGTACGCGTAATGCTTCAAGCACAATCGAGTTCGTAGCAGGACGTATTTTGATTGAAATGTATTTATTCTGTACATAACTAGCAGAATAGTAAAAAAAAAAGTAAAATCTGAAAGACAATTATGAAGAAAAAGTTCAGTTTTTGGTATTTTTCAATAACCTCATATTTAAATAAATATGAAATAATAATAAATTTCGAAAGTTATTCATTAAACGAAATATCGATTACTCGATCGTTGTACGAGGTATGAAGAGTAATGGTAAAAGTTTTAAATTGATCATCAGAATTGTAAAGGAAGAGGTCGCGCAGAGCATGCAAAGATCATCGCGTTTTAGTGATGTAACGCTACCCGCCGGCACTTAATTCGTTCCTTAAGGAGACCACGAGATTCCTGCGGATATTGCGCGACGTTCCATTTTCTCGAGGGTGCACATGTCAAATTCCAGTATAGCACTGCCGCAGCGGACGAAATTACCACATTAATTAAGGTTTCCATTGAAATTCGACCGTCTTGAGTTAGCCTGTGCGAACTTTGAGTGCTCTCCGCTGCTACAGGGTGCATAATACGAGGATTCGTGCGGGCTGTGGAGTACCGACTTAATTTTGACCTCAGTTTAAATGACATTGAAAACTTTGCACGTTTTCTTCTTTTTTTTTTTTCTAACCGACCTCAGCTTTCGTTAGGGGTTAAATTGTGCGTGGATGTCGAGTTGCACACAAAATTACCATTGACTGTTGCGGAGCTTGTCGAATTGGTACTTTGTTCGTGTAGCGTGGCAGTGTATATATATATTTATAGCACGATGCTTCTAATTCATCGAAAATAGAGGTTTGAGTATATTGTATAATAGAATGTATGTTTTTAAATGTTGCGAATGATACGCGAGTATCTGTAAACTGTATTCATTTCAATTTATACGCAATATTATTATACGCGTATTTTATATTATACGTCATAATGGCAAACATCCGATTTAGTTCTAAATCCTTCGCATTTTTTATCGTTTATTGTGCAAAGTGCTGAAAAGAAAAGGAAGGTAGAATGACGTATAAGGCATTCGAAATTTGTACGATGTACACGCGGATGTAAATTCCCCTTATAATCAAACGTAGAATTTCAGTAAAACAAAAATATTTTGTCTGGGAACCCGTGTCGCCGATAATTGGTGCGTTAATTAAATTTCCAGGAAATTTTAACGAGGTCCGACTTAGAGAAAATAAAATGCGCGGTGAGTTTCAATTAAGGTTTTGGCCGACACTTCGGCCGATTCCAACCGAATTTCTAGCCGGTGCTTTGGTACAGGCACGGTGCATAATTCGAGAATTCCTGAACATGACGTGGATAATTTACTCCGGTCCATCCCCCTGGTTGTCCGATTCGCGAAAGTCCTTTGACCCCTTGAGCAAAGGCCGAGATTCTATGAATTACAGCAAATACCATTTGCTAATCTAAACTCTGAGTTGTATCATTCTTCGGTACTAAAGGCGAGAGAAATCCTTGAGCACATTAGAAGTGCATGGTAAAAAATATAACAAGTTCCAGCGATGTAACAGTGAATAAACCGTAATAGATGTAATAGTAATAAAGAACTCGGTTTTTTATCGAATTTCGCTCAATAAAGCGCGATTATCAAATACTTGCTCGCAGTCAACTTTCTTCGCTCCATACCAAATTAAGGAATGACAAATCCTTCCCACGTGATTACACAAACAAAGGCTCGAAAATTTCAAAAACGTATGCCGCTAATTAAAGGCGTCACGACTGGAGGAAAAAAAAGGGTGAGAAATATTCCGTGTGACACGATGTCCTCGTGAGTGCAACCGCGCTCGTTGCATCGGAAATCGAACCTAAAAAACGTACAATGCGAAGGATCAGAGGTATTTATACACGAACGCATTATTCAGTATCGGTGAGCAGGTCATTCTATTGCTCCCGAGAGAACCTGTGCATGGAAATGAATTGCGATCGATACACACTGCTACATATTTAAAATTACTCAAGCAGCTTCTCCGCGAAGTGTTGGCAGACACCGGTACTCGTAATTTTGTGGCGCACGCTCCTCGTAAGCGTATTAACTCGTAACCACTCGCACTAACAGTCCTACGTGCTCGCTGACAGGTGGTAAAAACATCCCAGTGAAGGTGATAATCGTGAGACGTAAAGGATAATGGATTACTTTACGCGCTCCATCGGGAAGCGCTCGAAAGTGACTAGCCAGAATTCCTCGTGCTGAGAAGAAGGTAATGACTTACGTTATTCCAAGTCTGTGACCCATCCTGCGTGTAAACATATCAAAATTTCAGATTAAATCGATTGGAAGCTCCCTTAGGCTGTGTTGCATTGCGCTTGATGTGGGCGTATATTGCGGTGCGGTTAAAATCAAATCAAAACCAATGAGCAGAGATTCTGGATGGTAAAATGTTTAAGCGTTATAAAGCGCGCAGCCTGACGATAATGCGCGCGCACATTGCCCCTACGTGCAACGCTTTATCGTTCGCGTTATTCGTTACCATTGGAGGTGCGTATAATATCGAGATATTTGCCGTCCACTTGCGGAATGAACGCCAGCTTTGCCCCGCGTAAAACATGCGTGCAACGCGCAGCGGTTGTGTGCCCAGCTGGAATTGTTTGCTCGCCGCGTTTTGCGCTCGATACTTGCAAAATTGACCAAACGCATTGCTGGGCGCGTTAATGAATCTGCAGGCCCCGCACGATGGCACGATTAAGCGTCCACCCTCTGCTAAGGTGCGCGATTATGCTGCACGTTGATCCAACTTTGCGGTCCAGACACGCAACAGCGTGGAGTGTGTCTGCGTTGAGAGACATTTCGGATGAACGACGACTAATTCCTTGGTGTGGAGAGCTGGGTAGTGGATAGATGCTTGGATTCTCACGCGGGAGACCCGGATTCGAATTACACGTGATATGTATACCGCGGCTCTGATGGTTTGGAACCCACCTTAAACAGTAGGTCCTAGGTCAAATAACCTTGGCATTCAGTGCCGAAAATTAATATAAAAAGAAATGTCTTGGTGTGGAACACATTCATCGGTACCTCGTCCTTCCTCAGGAATGCAGTTCAACGGGAGCTCAACCTTGATCATCGAGATCAATGTTCTGGCTATCGATATGTCGGTTAAACATGAGGTCCACTCATATTAAACGCCTGATCCTTTTCGTTTTTAATAAATGGAGCTACGATTTTTGTAAGATGTAGAACCTTGATTTTGCAGAATAGTTACAAGCTATGAAGGTAAATACACGAATAGCGTGTTTCGATGATATTTGAACAGGAATGGAGGTACAATGTATTGAATTGTGATAGTAGAAATTGAATAGCTATGTGGTACTTTTATTAAAGTGTATCGATGTATTTTATTTTATAACGGAATCTAGATAAACACTGTTATCTGTTACGAGAACGAATAGTGATATGATGAAAAACGTGGCTTTATTAAATAACATTGCTTTAATGCTCAACTAATCCATTAATAGTGCTCCGATAATCTGGATAAAATTATCTCATGTCATTGAAAATTGAAGTTTATTTAAGGTTGATTATAAATACCGAGATATATTCATGTGATTTATTTGGAAAAAGTCCTAAAGTACTGTTGGGTACTATTTAATTATTACGAGTAATTGATTATAACGCGAAAAGTATACGTTGACGCATTATCTCTTTAAATAATACGTGCTCCATGAGGAACGACTTGAAATGTTTTCCCTTTTAAGCTTGAAAGAGGCAGCACAATGCGGCCGCTGGGCAAACTAGGTCGTGGCTAAAAATGGAACAATTTCAGGAGCGCTAAATCTGCGACATAATACCGAAACACAGTACATTATTGCGGTGAAATAGCGCTGATCTTGACTAAGGTAACTTTGACATTAAACATCCGAGTTGACAATTTACGAGACCTCGCAGGATTTGCTTAACGCTCAAGAAGGTCGTGGTTAAAGCGAGGAATTAGTCCACCAGTTAATTCGGCTCGAGCTAAATTTCACTGGAAATTACGTGCAAAGCTTATCATCGTCTTTAATACGCGTAGTGACGCATTTTTTAAGCTTGGAGTAAAATGAATTTGGGATAATATCATGTATCGGATTTTATGCGCGTATATATCGATTACGTGCCTGCATCGTTATTTTCGTGAGCACGTGTACTAATCGAATAATCGCCCAGTCTTGGAGTTATAAGAAACTGCAGCCACGAGATTCGCATATCCCGATGTTCCAGCACGTTCAGAATATGCGCGTGGTTTTTTTCTTCGCCTCGATTTTGCGCAGTGGAGGTGGTTGATGTACAGGCAGCGCTCGAAATTCTCGTCGTAAAACATGGTTCCCTTGTTAAATATAAGTTGAAACGATCGTAACGAGAGCTTTGCTCGCATAATTTCTGCACTGCGCCCTTACTCACCGCACTGTTTCTCCCGAGGTGCTTAGAACGTGCAAGGAATCGAAGAATATTATCGCGGCAAAATTCACGCTCTTTCTTTACGTGGCTAATGGGGAAGCATGCTACCTCAAAGTCGACGTAGAAGAAACACCACGTAATTTCCTCCATCGATGCCGCTGTCGCGTCGCCGGACGACACTATTTCAGGGTTGCGATGGTACGATTGGCACAAGTTCGAAGTCCCTGGCTTCGTGGAAGGGATACGCTCGATCACGATCCGCAGTTCTGGCTCTTTCCACGGTACGTGCATCACGGTTAAAGTAAATCCGCGAAGTTGAATGGGAGAGAGAAGAGTGAAGAAGTCGTAACGCAGATAAACTGGACTACCTATCATCGAGGTCCAAATGCACGTCCCGCATTTCTCGCTAAATACAACGCGCGCTTTATCATCTACAGAGAAGCAATACCATTCGGATCAAAGTACAACGCACCCCAGTATAAAAGAAAACATTAATCCACGAAAACAGCACACATCGCGGTGTCTCCTCATAAACACGCACGATGCATTATAGAAGTATACAAAATATACAGAGCGACACGTTAAGGTAAGCCCAAAAACAATAACCGAGCTTTCCACAAAACACAGAAACCTGAGCTCCCTCCTGATAAAAATGACAAAAATCTCGATAACCCCTCGGCTAAACCATCGTTTTCAGACACGTTCGGTACATTTCTCAAATACACTCCCCGAGGAGCACGGAATGTCGGTCACGATGGTCCAAACCCTCGACAAGCATCGGCCAGGCACGCTTATCCTTGGGATCCAGGGGCAAGGTCCAGAGCTCAACCAAAAGTTGGAGCCGCATCTCGTACGCTAGGGGCCTGAAATATCGTGCCGATCTACGCCAGGACGAAAGCCGTCAAAACCGCACGTCACTCGTGGCTCAGAGCCGCAGTAGCACTCGATTCTTGGCGCGCACCGCAATCCATGTCCGCGCATAGCGGCACGTTGCGTACCCGCTTTACGCACCTGTTCGCCCGCAGTGACGCAACGGCGGCCCGATGAGGGAAGCGCGTGAGCCGAGATCAGGAGGCGCCGGGCCTCCCAGGGCGCGATTCGATGCCCGGTTGAGAAGCAGAGCGGCCACGTCCCGTGCACGATGCCGAGCCCGGTGGCGTCGCGACGGATTAAAGGCCGCATAGGTGGCCGCCGTGTCGCCATGCGCCGCGCCGCCGAGGCGGCCCCCGCGTGCTATCACCAGGATCGATAGAAATAAGCTGACTCTAGCACGCTTCCGACCCCCGCCGCCCACCCGGGCCTCCCAACCGCCCCCTGACCAGATCCACTCCCTCTCGCTTCCTGGAAACCGGGCCACGAAATTTTACCCCTCGACCTGGAATTCAGGCGCCTGGAGACTTCTCCTTTGTACGAAGGAGGAACTGGAGGCGGGCCCAGTTCGAGTGTGATTCAAGGACTGGGTTAATGGAGGAAATCGTGCTGAGGATGGGTGAGGGATGTTGCGATCTTGGACCTTGCTTTACGGAGTTTATGTATGATCGTTTGGGGAATAATGGATGTGCCTATTTTGGTTTGTTGTTTGTTTTGTAATCAATTTGAGATTTGCTGGTGGAAATACTTTTTTTTTTGTGTAAGGGAGGGACTGGAGAGGGGTTTAGTTTGGGTGTGATTCAAGGGCTTTGGGTTGATGGAGGATATCGTGATGAGGATGGGTGAGGGATATTGCAATCTTGGACCTTGCGTCACTAAGTTTATGTATGATCGCCTTGGAAATAATTAACCAGTTAACTGCGTTCGACGTGTATACACGTCAGTCCTAAATTTTCTTTTCACACGGTTGACCCTTATACTCATAGTGTAAAATAAAAAATTATCATTTCCTGCAAGAACTTATTTGCGGAAAAACTAATATCTTATCGAATAAAAGTGTAATGCTTCCTTACTTTGCTTTAGATACATCGTAAAATCATTATGCAGTTAACTGGTTAATGTACCTCTCTTGCTTTGTGGTTTGTTTTATAATTGATCAAAGATTTGTTGGTTGAAATCCTCTCTTGTACGATTGAGGAACTGGAGGTGGGTTAAGTTCGAGTGTAGCTCGAGGGAGGAGAGTAGAGTGTACTGGACAAAGTCGAATTGATGATCCGTGATCGATATTGCGATCTTGGATCCTATGTTATTGCGTTTATGTACGAGTGTGCTCGAGATAATTAATAATTCAAATGTTCGTTGAAATCCTCCTTTGCACAGTGCGAGAGTAATTTCAGCAAAGAAAGGCGGGAAAGTAGGGAGATGGAGGACAAAGTCATATTAAAACTCGGTATTGCAATTTTCGATTTTACATTACTAGATTTATCTAGAATTATCATCGAAATTATGAACACAGCTCTCTCGTGGGCCTCGTTTTACTTACTCTAAAGAAATTGGACATCTGCAAAGATCAAATGCAACTTAAACAAAAACTTCTGATCGCAAACGAAGTACACTGTAACATCCGAATATGTCGACAATCAATAAAATATACATTGTTTCTTGATTCTACGTACCTGCATTTCTCAATACTCGATTCGCATTTAAACGATCGATTACGCAATCGCGTGAAAATATCCAAGGGTAACTGTTCAGATCTATCCACGATATTCTTGATTCGAGAAAAACTTCAATTTCCAATCGGAACAATATTTTTTCAACGCGCGAGTAATACCAATCGTTTTTATCTCAAAAAGTTACGGGGGCACGTGTCGATGATACTCGTGGAATATTTGCGGCCACTGCTCCGTAATTGGCGGTTGTTTGGATATTACTTTTCCATCGAATCGATAGAAATGAGCGCGCCCTGCTGCCGTCATCCCTGCCTCTCTATATCGGCCGAGCTGCTCCCTCCTTGTCACCTGGATACACGGACGGACCACCGAATTTCGGGGAAGCGGCTTGTTATAGTTGGCCACCCGGGTGAGAAAATAAATATTTGCGCTTATTGATTTATCGGTTTAACGGCTGCACGCATTTGGCCACCGTTTAAGCGAAGGGATAATCTCACCTCTCGGCATGCAAAAGAACCTGGCCAAACAAAATAGCTCCAACGCGAGCATTTCAAGCACAGTAGTAGTAGTAGTAGTAGTATAACCAATAAAGAAAATTATCGACCATTCAATTATTTACCATTCAGGTCGAGTACATTGGTCGTTGATCAGAGAATAGCTCGTGTATTAATTATCGCGCTTTACGAAATCGGCCGGTTCGATCCAGTATTGATTTATGATAAAGAAAAAAGTTACATCGTAAAGTTATATTCGCATTGTTAAATGTAGAAGCAGGTCATTACTGTATATATGCTGCATTGCATTATATCGAATTCAATTTGACGTAGACGTGGATTGAAAGGACAAAGCGAAACGGAGAGTTCTCCTTCGCTTGTTTCTTTTTCCTACCCCATTTCTTTCATTTACATTTCTTTTATTCTTGCTCCACGTTGTTTTTACCGCTATTATACGTTTCCTGCTTTTTGCTCTTAAGGCGGGGGTTACACTTGAAAGAGATTCATTCATTTATCTTCCAGATCATAACCCACTTCTGCACAGTGTCTTTGCAGACGTTCATAGAATTATGCTACAATATATTCTTCGATTCTTTTGGAATTTTAGAGTTAACTCGGACAGAATTCTTTTCACGTCGGACTGACTAAACGAAATAAGCAGATGTCCAATTCGCATTTCAATAACACGACACTGCAGTCATGTTTAGTAGTGCAGTGAAAAATTACTTTTCTCCGGCAAAGGTGGAGAAGTCCCGCTGAGATAGAAATTAATTACTCATCTCGTGGAAGGACTTGCGCCGCGTTTCTTGTCTCCGCTCCTTTGAGAGCATCCACGAGGGAGGCCAATTAATGTTCACCGCAGATTTCGATGATCAAAGCACATTTGCGCCGTAAAATATGGATAGAACGGGTGTCATTCCCAATGTATGCTCGAAAGGCTGGATTTTCGTTGTGGTAAGTAGCTCTATCTGGACAAAACTTGCGAAGATATACTTCCCTTCGCTTTGGTTTTTTGCATTTTAAAGCTGCTGCGTTTTTATCCACAGTTAAATAACTTCGATTAGCATTAATGCAGATATGCATTAAATTAAAATAAATAATTAAAATAGTACATATGTCAATTCTCGATTGTGCATATGTTCTGTATGTTTTGTATATATTTTTAAACACTCCCTTTTCGTATATTATTACGCGTGCAAATTTGTACTGTGAGAAGATACATCCATTAAGAAGAGCATAGAAAATAAAGAAACTGCTCGAATCATAATGTCTTTTAATTTAACCTCTACGTTGGATTATCAAAAAACAATGTGATTGATTAACAATATATATATATAGCATTTCTAAATGCTACAAAACAAAGACAATTCTTATTTTGATGACTTTAATGATATTCAAGTTAGTGCTCATGCACGTTAAATATGCTTCACAGTAACAGAAATTATTTTCCATGGCCAAAATCATCGGTGCTGGAGGCGCATATGCGATTTTAATAATCGACGCAAATTTTCGTCTATTTAGGTGAAAAAATCTTGACGAGCAGCGAGCCGATATTGGATTTGAAGGGACGTTGCGCGCTGCTAATTGCAAACGAGGAGGATGATCGAACGCAGTCTTGCGAAAATAGAAATTTCACTCAAACGCATCGCCTCTTCGATCGACCTACTTATACCAGCGTCCGCGGAGGTGGCATCGCGCGTATCCTTCTATCTTGTCACCAATATATCGACAAGGACGCAATATATTTTCGTTTATCGCAAATTCCTTGAACCGCACGCTTTTTAATTGAAAATCCCCGACATCGCATGATCTCATAATTATTTTTCTAGGTCTGCCGTCACTTTATTCACGCACCACCAGTTCTTTCATTACCAATATAATCTTTATATTATCATAAAATTACGCGATCTATCGGAACGCTATTTGTGCTTTTTCACTGTATCTATAAAATTTCTCTGTATATCTAAATTACGTAGTTGCGTTTCTTAATTTAAGATTTTATTTAAAGTAATTTGAGGTTTTTGGTGATAAATTGGAGAACACAAGTTTCACGACATCAAACCACCTGTACTTTTGTCAATTTTCAATGAGCTCATAAATAGCAATTTTGTAATAAAGTCGACGTACAGATAAAAAACATAAAAAAAAAACTAGTACAGTCGCGGCTGCTGTACTCGTACTACAAAACTCATATGTTTTACAAGATCGATACGATCCTGATCTATCTCAAATCTCCCTGGCGGTTTCAGAATCACTCTTGATAAATATTCCGATAGACGATGATGTCGCTTGAAGAGGGAATGATACGATCTTAGAAGCGCGGAGATACCTGTATCGGGAAACGAGATTCTCCTGATTTTAATTTCAAACATACATACGTAATGTATTGCGTGTTATACAAGTTTCACCTGATAGATGCATTTCCTAGGTCATATAGTAAATAATATGTTATTAATCTCATAAATCGATCGCATTAATAAATACAGAATGTTTCTTCATATTATAGTTTTGATAAATAAATAATCATTCCAAAAAGTGTCTGATGTCACAGAGGAAATTTGCTACATTTGTGTTACATGTGCTCTGTGAGACCATGCACTTTTTGTAATTATATACACAAACATACTGTTTGGAGACATCATGTTTCAAATTTACATGATGGACAGGAAACACCTTGCAACCTTGTAAAATTACATATATTTGAAAAGTAGATATTAGGCAAGACATATATGCAAAAAATATTATAAAATAATGTTTTTTACTTATATATTCTGTTACAGCATTAGGCATTAGCGGTAAGGAATGCCTGAGCAAGTGATTACCAGATATTTTATTACTCTATAGAAAACTTAGCCAAAGTATGACCAAGTAACGAGCCAATTAAAGAACCATAAAACGATGATCGAACACTTGCCGAGGTGAAAGTTAATTAAAACGCAGAAAAACCCCTAACGGGACCGTCAGTCCCAAGTTGGTCACTTTACAGAGTAGTGTTTCGAAATATACCATACTAAATCAACTTGTTGATATTTTCTCGTAAAATTTATTACTCTTCTTCAATTTATCTATTACTCTTCAAATCAGGTTTCTCTTCATTCTTCAATTTCTTCTGTGTTTCATTTTCAACTTTTCTTTAACCAAATCACGTTTGAATTATATAAACTTTATATATATAAAATACTCAAACCTGATGTGATTAATTCAATTTTTACATTATAAAATAAAAACGAACATGAATTGAGTAACAGCCTAAAAAGTATTAACAACTTAGACATCGCGAGTATCCGGACAGACAGCAGAAGAGCCCACACTGGAAACAGAGATCGGCCCATTGTCGAAGCCCGAGTCCTCGCGCAGGTCCTTCAATTACGAGCGAGGATTCGAAGGGTGGACAGGTGGCGGGCGTTAATCAAGGTGATCTTGACCCGGGAAAAAGCGGAGGCAACGTGAGACCGAAGTCAGGGTCGCGAGGAGTGGCATTTGACCCTGCTCCTTATTAAGGACACTGCGTGGTCGCACGAGGGGCAGCCGTCCTTGAGTTCGGCTGCGCCCCTTCCGTGGAACCTCCGGGCACGGCCTCCTACGCCCGCGCGCCGCTTCCTCTTTCCCAGGACATCGAAACGCACTCAGCTGGTGGGCCGCCCTAGGAAACCACCGGGAAACACGCACAGGAATAGAAAGCCGCCAACACGTGGCAGGGTCCGACGCTTCCGGCCCCTGGCAATACCGAAAGAACTTCCCGACCCCGTTTTATGTCGAGCACGTGCGACCGTTTAATTGGCCTTTTCTTTCGGCCATTAAACCGGCTCGAATCGCAAAAACCAGGAACGAGGGATCGCGGAGAAATCGAGCGGCAGGAGTGCCGATATCCGCGTTATGGCTCTGGCCCCACTGAGTTTATAGGATCGTTAATATCGCGTATCGTCACTCGTGCATCGTTTTTCCGCGAAAGGCCGGAAAAATGGATCGTAGAGAAATCGAATTCTAACGAGTCGAATTCTGCGCCCCGCTCGTCGGCTTCGCGGCATCCTCGAGATAAACGTATATCGTCCGCTGAGCAGGTTCTCGTAAGAATTAGGAGCGGGCGTGGCGAATTATACGGCGCGCTTCTCGACGATTGAATTTATTGCGCTGATATCGTTAGCGTATTCGTCACCTACGCGGCGGTGAGCTGGCAAAAATCAGGGGAAATGGGTCGTAGAGAAATCGAATGGCAGAGCAGGTATGCTGATATCTATATCGATCTTCTCTTATTTATGGCGCAGGTAATGTGGATATATCGTCACTCGAGTATCATCGATTTCACGGACGTTGGAAAAAATGGATTACGGAGAAATCGAAGGATAACGGGGGCGTTCTAAATTAAGCAGCAACGAGGTATTGGATAATGATGTAATTTGTTACGAGTACGAGATGATTGTCGGGGAGATCGAGAACGTTATATATGCAGAATCGCGTTATTCCATTTACGGAGGAGAACGGGAGGATGTCGCGTTGGATCTAATGTGGTTGAAAATCCTTCGTTTGGTGGCCCAAGTTCCGAGACTTTAATAGGATTACGGAGCACGCCCCAGAAGTTTCGAAACGAAATATCTCGGGCGATCGACTGCATCAAGGTTGCTCCCAGAGATTGCCCGTGTCTACACATAAATTACTCAGGATCTTTCCCTTCCTTCCATTAATAGCTTTATCGTGCCGCAGGAATTGTCTGCAGCCCAAGCGACTCTAAAGTAAATTCTAAGGATGTTGCAGGGATGCGAGGCGCCTCCGTTCGCTTCGTGGCACAATGGTCCATCTATTTGTCCCTCGCGTAAGATTTACTTCCCCTGGAATAAAGTATCATACTCCTACAACTTTGAGTCATATCTTAACCGGAAGTGCGGTGAAACTACTCGAGATAATCCGTGTTTCGCGATATAAGTAAATTTGCGAATAAAACTAGCTTCCCCGCGTTTTTGCTCAAAGTTCATCATGATAGATCGCCATACCCACCAGGGATAATAACGCGACTAAGGATATATTCCGTGAACTTTTTGATGGATCGCTTCGTAATCTTTGTGATCAAACATCCTCAGTTTAAATATATTTCAGGGCGGAACACGACTTCTTCTCGCTTTCTTTTTTTTTTTTTTGTAAGGCCAGCTACAACGGCGAGAAGGAAATATTCTACGGTTTGCACGCGATGGAATCGGCGACATGGAGAGTGCGGTTTTTGTATTCAAATGGGGCGCGCAGCATTGCGACGATCCTCCCTTTCAACTTTCGTATAATATTAGGAGACGATGGCGCACAGCCGGGTAAAATAACACGCGTCGGAATATATTCCGCGAGCTTATCGGCGGTTTTAATCGCGCGATTGCGTCGTGATTTCCGTGAGAATTCCAAGTGGCCAGTTGGAACGTACAAATGTCCGCGCGAAAAGCGGAAAGATATTAAAAACTGGGGCAGGGGGAGGGGCCTCTTTTTTTCCGGAATGCGTATGCCGGTGTTAAGTGGAAAACGGAAAATGAAAACTGGCATAAAGGGTGAGCTAAACCCGCTTTAAAAAGGACTGACGTTTACATCGCGGCATTGTAAAGGGCAGCAATTACATGGTGAAACATTTTCGTCGAAAACGTGGAAGACGGCTTAATGAAAAATAAATTGACGAAAGAGAACGTTCGTACTTTCGTCATTTTTGTATTAACACTTGGCATGAGGGTCCACTTCGTCGCTGATTTACGCGTACAGCGGGCGTTTTTTCGCGAATTTCGCGTGAGTTTGGTCATTCAGTAACATCGCGATAAATCGAAAACTATTTCATTTTCCTCAACGAAACTTTTTTTATTTTACAAATAAATATGTACTGTATAATTATATTAACAAAAAAAAATAGCAACACAAACACAATACGTATATATAGCATAAATCTACTAAATACGTATTTTTACGTGCGCCGCGCTTCAGTGATAGACTGCGAAAAACGTAAAAGTACGCTGCCCATATACAATGTGTTAACATCAATTGAGTATATGTATATTGAAAGAAAAATATGATGTACGTAGGTACACATATATGCATGCGTGTATGTGTGATGTATGTATATGTATCAACAGCTAGATGTGGATTTTATGAGCAAAATGTAAGAGCAGAATTTTATTGGGTTAAATGTTAAGTGCATAATAATTACGATACAGCATATTTTGTCTTTAAGCATCATGGGAGTTGAATGTCACAGCAAATTATATAGATGGTATCAATGTACGTATAATCGAATTCACGAATAATTATTGATTGTGTATTAATTTGGTTAACAATGTATTCAACATAAGTGGTAAGGTTTATTCTATCGAACAATTTATCCCGACGAAGTTGATAAATTGGTTCAATTGATTTAATCTTATTTACCTGAGTTTTATTGTATTCGCTGTAGGCAGAATGAGATATTTAATTTTAGATGAAATTCAAATAAGAATTTGTAATTAAAATGTTATTTAAAAAAGTTTTAAGAGATACAAATTTAAAGTAAAAAGTAGTTCTGCTTTTTATGTAATATCATTTTCATTTATGCAATAATTCAGTTCACTTTAGGGTATCAAATTAATCATTTCATAATACAAAGGTACTTGGTTCGGTTATACCAAACGCGACGGAATTTTCATTGCAGAAAAATCGTAGAGGCCATAAGCATGGACATAAACTCTGGTTCAACAAATACTTATAATCAGCATCTATTAAAATTACACAGAGCTACGCTAATACACGTTTCAGTTACACCAAGTTTTCTATACCTATTTCTATGCCTATTAAATATTTGTCATATCAAAACTACATCATTATGGAGGTTACGTTAAGGATTTGAATATGTAGCGGTATATTACGGAATAAAGTTACAAGATTCAATTCCTCAATTCGATGTATGTATCCTATGTTTAGGACAAAGTACTTTTACATATTAAAGCGACAACCACGGATTCATTAAGGAGCAAACATCGTATCGCGATCCCAAATGCATTAAATACTCGATCCATTTTAGGCATTCCTTTCGGTCGTAAATGTCGAGGGCGAGGGTTTCACTGATCCGGAACCAGTGTCCTGAATCCCATAAAATCACGGCCATGACCTTAAACGAGATTAAGGGCCGGCGTCTCCCGTCATTCTCCTCTTTCGTGACCCGAGGGGAAATATCGCTGCTGACCTGGGTCAACAGTTTCACGGTGCGAACAAAGGAACAGTAAATCCTGGGAGGCTGGCCGTCTGAAAAAATGGGGAACACGTGTCTCTCTCGGATTACCATATCCTCGTCTTCCGTACTTTTGGTTTTGCGAGCAACGAAGCGGATTCTCCTCGAAGTAACAAAAACACCAATGTCTTTGGTTATTTAATACGCAGGCTTGGCAGACTAAACTGAAGGCTAATTTAGATTTTCTCTATAAACAAGTAAGCTTTAAAACAAATATTCGATGGAATTTACAGTTTGTATTTATTAAGCCTTTCTAGAATTCCTATTGATTAATCCAATTCTTAAGATTTGATAACCTTAATCAACCGAGGCACGCATCAGTGACTAGAATTCTCGCATACAACGTCCTCCTCTCGACTGCAATTCTTATTCCAATAAAATCAGATGAAGAATTTAAAAATGATTAAGAAGCGCGAGAATCAACTGCTCGTTAAATTTTTATACTCGTATTCGGTATGTTTAGGTCTACTTCATTTTCATATTAAAACCAGATATCCGAGCCTTGATCTCTTATCTATTAAAACACTTAACCGTTACGCTACGTATTTTTATCTCTCACCAACGTTATATATCTCCTCATTCATCGGTTCATTAACTTCTCCTCTAAACTATACTCGCTTTATTGCCATCGAATCGAGACTCATCGCTGGAAGGAGAATCTTTTCAAGATAACTTCTCCCGAATTTGTCGCGTAAGCCCGGATGTCAGGCAGGATGAAGCAACAAATTAACGTTGGAAAGCTCCATGCAGCGGACGGTGCTCTCGCCAATGTATAAGGGGAGCCTAGTTAAAATTTTTACCGCGTCTTGTTTCTCCCAGGACAATCCGAATCGTGCCGGGAATTTCGCGGAGCACGAGACAGCCGTACGTTGTTCTCTTAGGTACACCACCGTCTATGGAATCCAGGTTAAACGGTTCCCCGTGAAAGGAGGCAGATTATTAGTCGCGAATTTCCTCAGGGGCATACCGATAATGGTTTATCACCGAGGTGTTGCTTTCACGAGGGCCACCATGGACTTTATCCTCAACGGCAATTTGATTTAATTCCGTTTAGATAACGGACGGGCTTCGAGGAAATTGGTATTATTTCGCTTAGCCGGCGGAGATGTTAAGATTAAGCGATCATTGCATCGCGATTCGGGCGCTAGGCGTGAGATGACTCGATAAGATCGCGGATGGTGGATGTCGAAGGAGATGGGATATCTGTTCTCCCCAAAGTGCCTCCTATCTCGATGCAGAGAATTTACTCCAATCGCGATCCGCGCCGAGTCTCGGCCCCG
This sequence comes from Ampulex compressa, assembly GCA_038496175.1. Lineage (NCBI taxonomy): Eukaryota > Metazoa > Arthropoda > Insecta > Hymenoptera > Ampulicidae > Ampulex > Ampulex compressa. Next base: position 50,849 of record JBCFXI010000937.1, read on the forward strand.
CGGTTTTTCGTCCTCGCGAAATTACGGTAATGGACAGTTTGTCCGCAAAGAGATATACACAGTTGCGTACGGGTATGGGAAAAGACCGACCTGGAATTCAATTTGTTGTGAGTCACGCGTGCAGTTTCCTGCGCCACCGATTGTTTCCGGGAAGTAGAGCGTAATATACAGGAATTTTGTGAAACTTTATCGGGTAATGATCGCTGATATAACAGAGTTCGCTGTTAAGATATAAGGAGTTGATAAGTGTAATGCGCTTTCAATAATTTCGTGAGTGTATACATATAAGTTTGAGTTTCGATTAAAAGTTCAAACTTTGCTCTTGTAAATTTGCAGAGGTTGATAAGAAATCTTGCTTTTGGCGCGATATCGGAAATGTTTTATATACAGTGGGATTCCGTGCTAGCTAAAGTCATTTCTTACGATTCGCGTACCTACTGTTTCAAGATGCACAGCGTATTTCTCGTGTCTAGATGAACAAAGACATTCTTTCTAGTGGAAGGGACACGTGTGTAACACGTGAGTTGGACATACCTTCTGTACAGTTTGTCCCTCAGAATCCGGCGCCCCAGAGTGGCAAAGGGGCGCAGCGGGAAGATTTGTTGTCTGTTTCGCGTCATGCTTCCGTGTCAGTCGCTAATTCATAAATTTACCACCAGCACTGCATAGTTTATTACCACATTCGTATCTTCAGATGCAACCTCTTTTTATCCTTGCAAGCGTTTCGCGCCAAAGGTTTACAAATGCACACACTTCAGGCGAAGCTAAATAAGGCTCGAATAGAACACCACTGCACAGTTCATAAATACACCCTTTTGTCCTTACAAGTCACTCGTGCCAAAGACTCACGTATACACGCCCTTTAAACGAACCTAAACAAGGCTCGAATCGAATATCACTGCACAATCCATGAATCCACCACCTTGCTCTGTCCTTACAAGTCACTCGTGCCAGGGACTTACGAATGCACGCCCTTTAAGCGAACCTAAACAAGGCTCGAACCGAATATCACTGCACAATCCATAAATCCACCACCTTGCTCTGTCCTTACAAGTCACTCGTGCCAGGGACTTAAGAATGCACGCCCTTTAAGCGAACCTAAACAAGGCTCGAGTCGAACATCACTGCATAATCCATAAGCATATTTCACCGCACTCCACCGGCGTTAAAACCGATCGACAGCAATTAACCTGCGGGCGTCCATTCGTTATATCCTCACGGCGCTCACCACGTGACCAGCCAAGCTTCTTCCACCCAAGATTCGCAGGAGCTTCCCTCAGTTTTTCCCCCCCGTTTTCGCGCGTAGTTTCCTCCTTCAGAGCATGACGTCAATCGATCGGTCAGCGTTGCATCCTCGCTGCCTCGCCCGCGTCATCGCCGGCGCTAATCGATTCATCAAGCCGCTGGGATTTACTTCCAAATCATTAGCAACGTCAGGTGCATAAAACTCGCTCCTTCCCCCGCGGCTCTGATGGGCATCTAGTCAACCTCCTCCCGGGTATCGAGCGACATTGAACTTTTTCCCTCGACGATTCCTCGGCGCTTCTCCCCCATTCGCGTACCAGCCTTCTCGCTCTTCTTCTTCCTCCTCCTCCTTCTTCTTCTTCTCCTCCTTTTTCCTCCTTCCTCCTCCCCTCCTCCAGAGGCTTCTTTTTCCCAGCCGAACTGGTTCGTCCGGAATGGTATTTTTAGCCGGCAGGCGTGCCGAGCCTGTTTATGGGGTCAACACCGCGCCGGACGCACACGCGTGCACGCACGGGAGGATTTACAGCCGCCTCTTCGAAGCGCGTACGCAGAATCGCGCACCTTTTCTGTTTGCCCGCGATTTTCTTTTCCCGCCGCGCCTCGATAGCGGCTATTATCGTCGATTTTTATCCTGGTCTCGAGGCGGCCGCGAAATTATATTGCTTCGCTCGAGCCGCCCCTTCGAAGGGCTCTTGGAAGATCGTCGTTTGGCTTAGCTTTATCTTCCTACGATCACGATAGATAGACAGATTCACCTGGTGTACCGAAAGTATCCGAATGTCGGTTCTTCGAGTTGGAGCTGTTATGCCAATTGTTTAAGTATAAACGAGTCTGTTTGAATGGTTGCTTCTATTTTCGAAGTTCGTTAGATTTCTAGAGAAATTTAGAAAGAGATGTTGGGCACTTTGGTAATGTACAGGCGAGTTTATTATCGTTGTGAAGCGGTTATGCGTAATGGAGAAACGTGGCTGGTGCATTGCGTATTTACTTTAGCTAATGAAGTTTCCAAATCGAATATATATTCAGTTATTACAATTTAAACAGTACATGATGTACATAAAATATACTGTACAAATTGTAATAATAATGTCGAAATGAGTGACGTTACGTACGAGTACTTGATGAATCTCAGGATTTGCTTAAATATGCGGGTTAAACGGAAGACGTATCGATTATATTATAAACCATCCTACTTGTACAGTTTTTTATTAGGAAAAATGCTAATCAGATCGACTATAGATAGATTATAGTCTATCTATAGTTGATAGATATTATATAGAAAGCACGAGTTATTCTTATGGGTTTGGTTTCTTTCTGAAAATCGGCGCTTTCCGCAAGATTGCGGAAGAGACGTTTATTCGGGACATGTGAAATTACGTGTTAAGCGTATAGTGGATTGCTCGTGAAGTGAATAATCTATCGTGCAAACACCACGGCCTGACGGAACGAATGAATGAGAATGTTGCTAATGCCGAGATTAATGATTCGCTTTATCGTGAGAGAAAAACGTGGCATAGACGAGCGTAATTACTGGAATTTCCAGTCGGATCTTATTTTGCATCTTACGACGCGGAAGAAATGTAATTTGGCTAATGACATTAATACCGATTATACGCAGTGTGGCATCTCTTTACCATCCAAAGCCCGCGCAACGACTTAATTCACTGTTTTAATAGGCCTATGATTCAGACTTCTATTCGGATATTCTGTCGATCGTCGTTCGAGGATTTTCCTAATCGTTCTCGCTAAAAGAAATTCTTGGCTGCTTTAACGACCGAAGAAACGTGCATTCTCCGATTTTGATAGACTTACTGGAATCAATTCCTACCAATCTCCCGATGGTTTACCTTGCTTCGAACAGCTTTCTCGTTTTTTTCACTCTCTTTTCAACCGACAATAAAACAAGACGGATATCCCTGTAAAAATTTTATTGCAGTTTCCTGGAACCCTTCCCCTCAGAGTTCGCGGAAACGGAGTCGTGCTTGGCACAGGTTCGATTATACGCTTGTTGCGAATACCTTGGGCATGCAATCCTGTCACTCGTTCCCATTTATTTCTATCAACTTTCCATTTATCTTACTGAAAACGGCCTAAATAAAATAAAATTCGACGTTATGTTAACTTTGTCGCAAAGTCACTTTATCGAGTTTGAAGAACATTGGTTATGAATATAAGTTAGAAATTATGTAAATCGAATCGCACTTTATTAAACGCATTCTTCGGTATTGGAGCGAAAAATAGACGATGATAGAAAGAAAAGTGAGTGTAAATATAATGATCAAGTGCCAATGGATTATTATCGTTATTTCCTCTTTTTATTCCGATTAAGTAAAGTGGAACGATCGAAGCGTTCACGTTTAACTCGATGATACATAATACCATTACAGTGGACAGCGACAAATATTCATATCCATCAGCCGTACCGTTGCATGGCTCTAACGATAAAAGAAAAAAACGAGAGAGAAATCTCAAAACCGGACAGTGGGAGGCATCAGCCGACAAATAAATCACGATGACGATTACTCGCGTGAAAGTTAAGTCCCGCGCCGTGGCGATTAAATTGTCTGCGAAAATGTCGAAAGCACGGCGTTAACGCCGAAAATCCGAATTGCAAACCGTGACCCGACGCTTTTTGTCGTAAGGCCGAAAAACGGGCGACTGCTCCGTCAAACAAATTGGAAAACCAAATGTGTCCGGCCGTAAATCCAATGGAATTCGGTTTCCCTGTTCTCGCCATTCGCAAAAATTAGCCGAATTGCGTGGACGCATGACGAACAAAACCAAAAAAAAGAAAAAAGAAAAAAGGGTAAAAAAAATAGATAGTGCGACAGTAGCGCGAACTATCCCGGGGCGAAAAAGCTCGCGCGGATAATCCTCGCGGGATTTGAAAGCGGAAGAAAAAAACGAGGAAGCCCGGGGTCGCTCTGGAAATTAGCGGGACTTGCGTAATTATCAATCGTCGTTTGCCAATGGAATTGCGGAATCCCTATGTGGGTGATCATGAATAAACATAAGCTCGCGCAATCTCCGGAAAATCGCTTGGGAATCCAAGCGATCCGCGTTACTTCGCCTCGCATTGTTTTCCAAACGCCATCTCCTTCCAATGCGGGAAACCAGTTGATAAATATTGTTTAGAATCCAGCTATCTTCGCCATTGCACGCACGCATTCGCGGTAAATGCGTTTCTGATGAATTCAACGATATTTATACACCGGAGGAGCGTCATTCTCGGCGCGCTCGGTGAGAATAAATTCCTGGCTTCGTTGAAATAAAACAAACACCCTTGGTGGGTTAATCGATTTATCGAGAAGACCCGTTGGAAACACATCGGCCGATGATACGCACACTCCTCGTGATCCTCACGAAACAAAAGCGCGGCGCGAAATGTGAAGAGCTTCGGGGTTTTGTATCCGAGCTGAAGGCGATAACTTCAAGAGTAGACACCAGAGAATTTCTTTTCCCCTCGCACGCCCGCAGCCGGTCTCCACTCGAATTTTCACATTTGCCTTGCCTCTATCGCGCTCAAATCCCTTTTAACTTTCCGCCGCATCACCGGAGTCGAGCTCCGCGACGCAGGGAACGAGGATGGATCCTTGCACTTTCTAACGAGCAGCATGCAAACGCAGCACTCATCCAGAGGCACTCGCTTTCGCACCAAGCAAACAGACAAACTCGCTTCCTACATCGCGATGCACGCGGATAAAGGACGTTTATTCGCGTCGTATACCAAACACGATCGCCCGAGTGCGTCCAAACAAATTTGCATACCGCCTTACGACATCCGCGTCACTATGAAATCCGATTTGGAGACGCGAAACCGCTGATTCACCTGGAAACACGGAAGCGCGAGCTAACGATCCCCGGAAATGTGCTTTTGCAATTAAGATTATCGCGTCACCGTGTTGTGCTAGCTTCCCACCAGGACCGCTTAATCAGAAGATCGCGCCTGTTTTTCGGACGAGCCGACTTCTTATCGCAGAGCAAACGCAGGAGGAAAGACTGCTTGTGCTCGATTAATCAAGGACCTGAGTACGTAACGCTCCTTCACTCCAGCTCGCGAATTTGTTCACTCGAATGTCTCCAAGAGACATTTGCACCTTGCTCCTCCTAACAGCTATGTCGAATGCAATGAGCAAGAAACATGCTTCGTACGATGCACTTTCAGAGCTCTCGATTCTGGCCTCCCAGTTTTCCACTGAATGCCCAAGAACGATTAACCCAAAGTATCACGGGGGCTTTTCACTCGCGAGCGGGTTGGCTCCGAATCCCAAGGGACTAACGGGGCTCGTGGACCCTCGCGGCACGTCGGACGAACTTCGAATGACAGATGCCCGGCTTTTCTCCCCGCTTCTCGATCCAGCGGTGTTTGGTGAGAGCAGAGGATCGCCACTCGCTCCTTCTGCTGGAACGGCTTTCGTATGCGTCACCGTACTCGGTCGCCGATCTCCACCCACGTCAAACCGACCGGGGAACGCCTAACGTTCTTACGCCTAAGGCGCGATTTTAACACCAGAACTGCAGGCCAACGTGTCTGCTTAGACTATAAATATCTAGGAAAGGAGAAGGGCACGAAGAGTAGAGGTAAACGGATCTCTAATGATTCAGGTATCGCGATGAAATGATGGAATATCTTCGAAAATGCGTTCTTGTAAGTTGGGAGGATTTTTTTTGAGAAGTATTAGAGCAGTTATTTTAATCGTTTCAGTGGTCTTAGTGTTGACTTCCTCTTGTTTTGAGCTCGATCGATGTTTTGCTCCGCTTCGGTTATACGAGGGGGTTACGACGCTGTGGCATTAGCGTGCGGCAAGTAGTTTGGGAGGAATGTCAAATTATTAAGAGTATCAATTATCGAGAGTTTAGAGAATTTTTTAAAGAGGTTATAGAGTAGTTATTTCGATCGTTGCTGTTGTTTTTAGCGTTAACTTCGTCTTTTTCTCGAGTTCTACACTAAGTCTTGCTATGTTTCGATCGTACGACGGAGTCACGACGCGTGACATTAGCGTGTGGCAAGTAGTTTGGAAGGAATTTCAAATTATCAAGAGTATGTTCATTTTGCAATACTGATATGTGAGGGAAACGCCCAACGTTCTTGCATCCGAGGACCGATCTTAACTTCGTCTTGCTTATGTGCTCGACTCAAGTTTTGCGAAGCTTCGAGCATCCGGCGGAATCTTGACATCAGGATATTACTATGCGGTAAGCAGTTCCCAAGCAATTTCAAATTATGGAATCGAATGACACGCGATGTATTTTTTATATGTCAAGAACGCGTGTTGCAATAATAAGGTTCGAGTATCCGACAGAGAATTGCATCAATAAATATTACATTCGCACAATGATTAGAACATTTTTGTATCAGTCCAAATATAATGTTTGAATAATACTCAAACCAAAATGATTAAATTTCTTAAATAGGCCACAACTCATACATATTTTCGCCTAATCCTATCAAATCCAGGAACAGTGATCCAAATTAAATCCATACAGAGACAAGCAGTCAGACCCAATCAAATCCAGACATAATCCAAGCAAACAGAAAACTAAAAATATCATTTAGAACGATACGTGAACGCGATTATCAATGTGCTTGATAGACTTTGTCAGAGACCAATATATAAGGTAGTAAGATCCAGGAGTAGAAAGTTTACATTTTCAGGGCTAGCCGAGCCACGAAGCTCAGGTGCGAAGGTAATCATCGATCTAAGCAGACGACGGTATCCTTCATTTTTACCAAAATCTATTATCCCATTTTGATCTCACGGTTATAAATGAATCGCCGCGAAATTAATACTAGGATTACATCGTAGGTAGGTGCCCGCGTATGGCTTCAACAGGATTGAAATACAAGAGTCCGCGAGCGATAATGGTGAAAGTGCGACACGGAATGGGAAGGAAAGACGCTTCGCGGAATAGCTTTGTCACGCTCAAAGGCCAGGAGCGATTCACCCCGATCTCTCGGCCGGCGCAATAATTGATAATAAACCCGACAGTTTTCACGGTCCGTAAAAAGGAATATGGGATGGATTAATGAGCGTGCAATTTATAATTCCTATGTACGTCGCGAAGCGTAGAATCGTTTCATGGAATAGGACAAAGCGCGGACACGAACAACGGGGGAATTGATCGATGAAAATTTGAGAGGAATATCGGGAATTAAATGACCACCTGATATTACATAGAGCACGGTATATACTATACGCGTGCGATAAAAATGAATTATGCATAACTTTCCGTGCCACCATTAACCGTATAATAAAGTATTCCAATATAAAATAACGATTGTTAAAGACAGTACTGTTCTTCCCGCTAAATTGCAACACTGGTAATGCGAGGCTCGAAATATCGCGCTAAATGTACGCGAGCGGTAATAATAGCACAAAAAAAATTCAGCACCAGAGAATTAAAGCGGCGATGCATTTCGACGCAAAGGAAGGAGCATCGAAACCTTCAGCGTCTCTTTTAACACGACCGCCATCCCATTTTCCCGGCAGAGGGAAAACGCAAAGTAAACGCGTATTTTCATAAAATAAACGAGCGTATAAACGCTCGATCAAAAGGGGGAGGTTTTTGTTGCGCGATAACGCATCAACCGCGGCGCCCAGATTTTTACTGCTTTGAAGAACAGGCGGCCGTATATAACGTGTAATCTCCTTTCATAATCTCATTTCAGGCCGGCCTGGCGGCCGCGCTCGCGAAAAAGGGCCGCGCCGAAGGCTGCAAAAACGGAGAGCAGGGGGGACCGAGATGAGCTTTGTCACGCCCACGAAGCACAAACAATGCAGACGTTCTCGTAGGAATTTCTGGAATTGCTCACGAGCCCGATGCTACGTCAATGATCCGGAAAGTGCACGTTAACGATGACAAGGCCGTTGTGGAAATCCTTCTGGGATCGATTGTAATCGATTCGATTAGCGAATGTTACGTGTACATCCCTGAGATGGAAAGAAACTACAGTTAACCCTTTTCACTTGTTTTTCTTTTTCTTTTCTCCCATGTAGGTTAGCACCAGCTGGGATTTTATATGAGATTTATTACCGTCCCCACACTTTGAGCGTAAAATGATGGAAAAATGAGTTTTTATATGTTTTTTTTATATAAAACTTGTGTAATGTGCATAAAATCCGCATTTGGTATGTATTTTGAGTAAAATAGATGTAAGAAAATTTATAAAATAAGGTTATCAAAAAGTTTTATCCAAGGATATGAATTTCAAGCGTATCATTTTTAAATTCTTCAAAAACGTATCGGATTCTTTCGCATAAGCGCATTCTTTCAATTGCCCAAATTTATGATTTTCCTTCAGATTTTAGCACTATTTAATGGGAAAATAACATCTATATTATGCACATAATATAATAACTTGCAATAATAAAACGAAGATCACGATGCATAGACGATATATGTATTTTAACATTTCATAACTAAACGGACATATTCGAGCGAAACGCCAGAATTGTTTGGCGAACATACAACGATATACGAGTGGCAAGGGTCGATACAGTGGACCCTGGCAAAACAAAGAACTATAGCGGTATAACAGAAAATATCAGATGTTTGTTCAATTGTCAAGCAATTAGATGAAGAAATAAATATTTAATGCGCTATAAAGGTACAGCGCGTAGAGGATATGGATTACGGAAGAGGAATAAGTAGTTCACAAAAGACCAATGTTCTTAATGGGGTTCTTTTGTATCCTGGTTTTTGCCCTAGAATTATCTTCGCGCTCGATTAACCCACGGCGGCATATTCTCGGTTATAGTAGAGATCGTGATTAATATCCATTTCGTCGAGGAGGAAAGTTTGATAAAATCAATATCACGTTTCGAAGGAGCAACGGATTTTAATGTGCCAAGGCGGTGCACCTTTTGCACGTAGTTCCGAAGGGGCGATTATTCTCCGCGAGAATTCGGTCGAAGCGGCAAAAAGTGGGCGCCCGATCGAGATTGCGAATGAAATGAATTCCATTTACGCGGATGGACTGCGTACGTCAAGAGCCGACAAATAATCTCTGGGTTCGAGGGACTTTCTACCTTCGAGGCGATCCAAGGCTGCTGGCTGCCACTCTCGTCGATTGTTCTGATACACGATACCTTCTCGCTGCGAGGCTATGAACGCTTTAGCCCTTTGATTGGCGACTGTGGAACAGTTTAAGGGTCTCTCTGAAGATCATCCTAAATTGATATCATGTCCTTTGAAATGGCAATAATTCCATCTTCGTAGGAAATAAAATAGAAGTAGAGATGTAATATTTTGGAAATATGAAGGTATAAATGAAAGAGGTAAGGTTCTGTTAACAAAACTATTGAATGTTGCGTTTTTTGTTCCTCTTTTTAAGCACTCATGAGGATACCAAAGACGATTTGATTCAAAACTTGAATGGTTGGATGTGCGCTTTTATCTTCAGTTTATCACATCTCGAACTTTCCACTGGCACGTGATAAAATCTGGCGGAATGTAAAGTATTTAGCGTAACGATTCGAGGATAAGCCAGGCATAAGTTTTATGAGATATTAGGAAAAATGCGGATAATCCATTGGTAAACGTGGGCTAAAGGAAATTCTAAGTAGGTTGTTAAAGCCGCGCATAAATGTGCGGAGTGCAAATGGTTACACATGACCATCCATCTCTAGCTTTGATAATGATCTACGATTAGTAAGAAGGCTTAACAACTTTTAGTCCATGTACGCAAACGGAGAGAAGCAAATGTACTTTACAACGTCATCCACGAATTAATCTGCAGAGGCATCCATCACTTTTCTAAAAAAAAGTCCGAGCAACGGTTAGCTATCTTATTCGATTGAAAACACGAGGATCTCAAATATAAACGACTTCTTGGAGTTTCTCGAGACGATTGACAGAATTTCTCGATTTGTTGACCGACAGTCGTTGATGAAGCGAACAACGGATCAACCTCGCATTTTCTTCTTCGCTTGTTTAAGATATCAGTAACGTAAAGGTATCAGTAGTTGACGCTTTAAGGAATTTCATGCTTATTCGTTTACATAACTCAGGCCAAGTTCACTTTATGCAAAGTTTCTGATTAGTTGCCACTGCATAAACTATTCTTCTATTAAATTACGGCAAGTATTCATTCCTGATGGCGGTTGTAAACAATTTCTTTTTTCTAAAAATAAAATTTTATTCAATAGTTGACATCGAGCGAAAATAAAAAATTTAGTAGTCGACATCCTCTTGTTTCAGTAGTTGACATAGAGAGAAAAACCAATTAACTATCTTGGTAATGTAAATAATACAAACTTGCAATACTTACATTTTAACCAAGTCCTTAGCCATTCATATAAGAAAATACGCAAAAATGGTATGAGTCGCGCAAGAGTTTGATTAATCAGTCGCTACGGCATTTCTCGATGATGGACTATGCGTGGCATTTCTCAATTAAGCCCCTGAAGAGCGATACCATATAAACTAATAAAGATCGATGTATTCCAGCTTCTGCTTTCCTTATTTATTTCCATTTATTTAAAAAAAAAGCGTCATGTGCTGGTATAGTATCAACTATTAATGCTTTTAGCTTACATATTCCCGCTTTTGTCAGATCAATGCAGATCAGTGCAACGGAAATGGGCCGCGGTTCGTGCGAATCGACGATAATATTGGCGGCACGTACGCGAACGGTACGTCACGGGCGTGATTCGTGAGAAATACCGTTTGCGTACGTGCATCGAGAAAGTGCAATTGCAGTTGCGCCAGGGGAACATCGGTAAACGCGAAACAATTCCCACCGTTACAGAAGCCAACGCGGATCCGTTACGCGAAATTATACGGTTTCCCAGGGAATTTTCTTTCCACCGCCTTAAATTTGTAAACTCGGGACACGCACAGTAGTCCGTGGTTGGAATGCACCGCATAATATTAATCTAGATTCTGTTTCAACGATAACTCTGTCCATTACATGTGCTTTCGAGTCTCTGATCGAAAACAATTCGACTAACCGTTATGTCGGGTCTCAACGAAATGCAAGTGTCGACGCACAATCATCGCATTACCTTTTACGTTGGATTTTACCGTGAAAGATGAAAATAAAACCGTTGTTCAGAATTTTTCATGTTAATATAATGTTCGATGAAACGCGCGTAAGAGAATTACCATGGATTTAATAATTGACCAAAGTAAATTTATTTTCTTTTTTAATAGCATTCGATAAGATTTAATACGAACGACTGCGATGCCCCCAGGCGATACTGATATTTCGCGATCTAACGCGAATCCTTGATTAGCTGAACGCGAAGAGGCACATGAATCGTACGACATTAATGGCGAGGAATATCTTCGAAGGGCCGAGTATAAGCAGCCGAGTTGGTGATAATTCACGCGCCTCTCTCGGCGCGGTATCTTCCGCGATAAAAAGTTAATCTTATTTCGAGCTAATTGCCATCGCGTCCGGAAGAAAAAAGGGGCGCTCGATTAAGTCCGATGGAAGGATGCGGGGCATAATAACTTACGAGCTTTCGTCAGCAAAAAGCGAGTTCCGGTTGGGGCTAATTGCGAACGAGCAGCAGCCGCAATAAACCGCGTCTACAATCGTCGTGTACCAGATTAATCCATATAAGCACTCGTGCATTTTAAATGTAAATATTCAGCGATCATTTTTATATCGGAAATTCGCTTAAGTATTCTGGAAAAGCGATCTCTTACAAGGCGTGGAATTAAATTAAACGACGCGCCGACGTTATTTCCACGAATATAAATACGACGAGGTAAAAAATGGAAATTATCGATGAGAACTGAGCGTAAGCTCCGTCTTTTCTATCATTGTTTTTGCTAAAGAATATAAATAAAGCGCGCGGTGAATAAGCGATCTGTATAAAAACTGTATAGGAATGTATCGACTGCAAGAAGAACAGTAAACCGATGTTGGGAACGAGTTCTGTTTCGGTTCGATAACCTCGTAAGAGAAAACGTTAAAGATCTAATTAAAACATGGGAAACTCTTTGCGGACAATTACGATAATTATTTACAATGTACAAGATATAGCGGCGATTAACATTAAACTCCTATTTCTAAACATTGTAAATAATGAGACATGGTTGCGCGTCTCATTATTTACAATGTTTAGAAATAGGAATTTAATGTTAAGAGCACGTTTTATACTGTTACATTCTTGCAAATCGAGACGAAACTGGCAACTCCACAGTCATTCTTACAAAACTCCTGCGAGATTCTATCGCATACTAAAACTGCTTAGAAACCAAATAATAAACGTAACTCGTTGAATAAATGACGTTCCTAAAACTTACACCCGGCACTATTGGTATAATATCTATATTTTCATAGACAATCGGTCCAGTCCCCGCCTGAATATTTTATATATTTTCCAAAATTCCACAAGTTTATGAGTCAAACCGATATTCGCGTCTATTTTTCTCCATCGATGGCGGAACGAGGACGCGATCAGATACGAGTTATCGTTCGAAGACGAACCGAGATATTAAACGTGCATCGTCCGGATGTCGTGCCTTGCAATAAAGCAGAATATGTCACCGTGCGTCTGGCGGATAAAATAATTCCTTCTAACCGCCGGCGGTTAATAGCCAGGCGGGTAAAACGCTCGTTACGACCCCCGTAAACCGGAATTTCGAGTCTGCCCCTGCGTGCGATCGTTCAGAACCATTCGATGCCGATATCACTGGATATCCACGATCCCGCTACATCGTACGTTTCGTTAATACGAATGTTTGCAGCTGCGCAATGCCCGATAAGTTACACCAACTTACTGCAATCCTTGGGCGCAGGGTGGCCGATAAAGTTCGGTTGATCCGAAGTTTTATTCCGAGTACCGAAGCTCCAAACATTCGTTCCGCGTTGTGCCAATGTTTATCAGGTTGCTGTGCAAGCGATAGACGCGTCGTGGTAAACGTATTTCGAGCATTCGAGGTTCAAGCGTTTCCTACAGCGGTTTCCAATACAGAGCAAATTGCCCTTATAGGAAGTACGAATTTCACGACATCGCTGAGCTCCTACTTCGCTATATTCCTATCATCGTAGCAACGCTGGAAATCAATAATCGTACCAGGTGCACTCGCGATGTCCGAAGCTAAGCCGTTTACCTCTTCAGTCCCAAACGCGCCCAACAAGTATTTCTAAGAAGCTACCGGTAACAGAGCGCGATGGTCGATAAATAATGTGAACCTACCCAGTCGTCGCACAAACTATATGAGTCTGCTATACGTATAGCGCTTAGGGTACAACACTCCTGAGCCTCGATAGCAATGCTCAGATCCACCCAATACGATTAAGACGATAGATTTATCGCTTCGTTTCGCCTTCGACGATCCGTCGAGCGACTTTTCTCGCTCACAATCGACACTACTGTACGGTGTGGAGAGGTTTTCACAGTAACGATTCGCGCGCGTTGTACGGTACGAAGTCGCGACCGACTGTCACCCGAGAGCCAACTGGCACTAACGTACACGTACGTTGGAAAGATGCACGCACCACCGGGCCGAGGCGTTCATAGGGGGGTTTCACCCCTCGCGCAAAGTCGGGGGGGAATATTCGTTTGGCCATTGTGCACCCTCCTCTCGACCCGACTCGCACTCCACCCTCGGTAGCAGCCCTACACACTGGAATCGACCTTTCCAACGATCCACAGAGCGTGAGTACGAAGTGGTGTTCAGGGCCTTCGCGTTTTTGTACACTATATTATTTCTACCTTCGAGGACTCCAACGTTTTCAACCCTAGATTACGTTAATGCCCCGAAATCATCGATCTCGCGAATTGCTATCGTTCGTCTTGGCCCGTGCCCCTTAACCACTTGCGCTATAAAGACGTGCTATGCACGTCGAGATGCTTTCGTTCCAAAACCCACAGCGACGTGTATATCACGTCTATAGGCATTTGTTGGAAAAATAAAAACAAGATGTCCGTCACGTCGGTCAACAGTTAGATATTTTAGGTATGTTGTACGGATTTTTAGGTGTAATGTAACGCCTTACCGCATGTTACATTGTACAGTGCGGCACGGCAACCGAAAGTTAAATCGTAGCGCAAGTGGTTAATCGTATGAAACTGCAGTTCTTGCGAAGCGTGAATGTTCCAAAAGTTGGCTCTGAAAGATCGATGAAGATGTTTGTGCAAGTTACGCGGGGTTTTCTTTGGGTGGGAAATTGTACGATGGTTTCTTAATAACGTGATTTATAGATTGAGTGATCTAAGATTGAGGAGATGTAACGGACGAGTAATTCGCGATAAATATCAAGATCTGGTATTTGTACGGATAATTCGGTGGGATAATAATGCCTTTTTTCAAGCGGAAATTTCTGGGATGGCTCGCATATCGATCGGTATTTATTAACGGGAGAGGGGCGTCAATTATGCTTACATTCGCGTTCGTATTGTTTTACAAATTTGAGGATAACCCGATTATCAATGTTAAATTAATTAATACGCGTATCTCGTTAATGTCAGGTAATCAATTCCTTTTGGCAAAACATTCGAAATTAACAATCATTATCGGTTATTCATTAGCTTTATGCAGATGTTCACATTATCCGCGAGTTTAAAGCAATTGTCGCAAAATTTAAAGAGATGCGCAGCTTTCGAACATAAAGTAACCAATTACTCTCATCGAAGTGTACAAACTTAGTCAAAAAATTCTCTTGTCGTGTCGAGAATTCTTATTGGCTCCTGAACAGCATTTGTATCAATTAATTAACAAATTTTTAATAGCTGACCAACCAGATTATCAATTAATCAACACACTTTAATAGACCAATAAGTTCCATCGGGAAAAACTTCGATCGTGCCATCTTCTGAAATAGCGCCAATGGCGAAAGTCGAGGGACAAATCGTTCATGGCATAGCAAATTTTCAACTGCAAAAACTCTAACGAGCTGTTTTGACGAAATAATTCGCACGGTCGGTTGAAAGGCGACGAAAGGTCCAATTATGCGGCTCGAGAGTCGATCGTTAGGCGCTATCGAGGACGCTCGTACGCGCGATACGTGCGCCATTCAAATGCTAAATACGCCGTGCCGTTAACTTTAGCGCCGTATAAAACGCCATGAAGTCATAACCGTTATGTGAACCCTTTCCACCCTACCGGTCCGGAATGAAACGCGCCTCTCGAAGAGCCGCGAAGGGCTTCTCCTGGCAATCTTCGCCATGGCCTCGTAACGTGGAAATTTATGCGTTCCGATACAGTGGTTTAATACATGATTTTTCATTGATTTAAACGAAGATTCTCCTGCAATGCAACCCAATCGACTCAATTTTGAATTTTTACGCGGTGCTTGACATTGGTTTATTTATTGCTTCTTGAGAAGGGCTCTTCTTGGAAGGTTTATAGTATCGTCCTTCTGGATTCTCTTTATTCATGACAAAACCTATAAAGCTACGGTGAGAAATTTATGACGTTATGATATTGCACGTCGTCGTTGAAGAGAGGAGAGAAAGGCAAGGGCAAGTGAAAGTAGCTTGTCATTTGTAAAATTTTCCTACGGTATAATGATTTCTGAGCTTTCTTTCCAGTCCAATGATGCCATTAGGTGTCATTCGTGTAAACTGCTTCTGCTAATCAAGTATCTTTAAAACTCTTTTCTTCGAAATTTGATTTTCTTATTAAAGAGTATTTTTGACTGGAAAAAGGTTAAACGAAAATACAATCTGCTGTATAGTAATATTAATATGTCTAACGTATACAGCTCTTTTTACACGGATTATAAATAAGTAAGGAGATCGAAAATTCTCGTTATTTATAGGATCTTCTATGATACATCAATGCCTCGATTGAAGAGATCGATCGATCGATCGACGACAAGATACAAAACCAATACGAAAAATCAGATTCTTGTCAGTATACGTTACGCACACAGCTTTTCTATCTTTACGCGAATATTCATTGGTCAGAGAAAACGCAGAATGTGATAAATACAAGTAGGTGGTTTACCTTGCGCAGGCCTTTTCGAGGCGCAATCATCTCTGAACTTAAGGTAGGAAATAAAATCCGCCTAATACCAGAGTACGATGTTATCCACGGATCGCAAGGACAAACTTACGAGCATCTGACGCATGCCGTTACGATAGCTAAGGAATTTTTTCTATAAAATTTCCACCGCTCTTCGATTACCCGCGCATAACTTACCAGAGCGGTATCAGTGTATAGTAGCACGTCTGGTCTCCCTACCTAAGGTATCAGGTTAATGACATCGAAAGTGTGCGACACGAATTTTTACAATTTTTTACTAAATCATAATGGTCTTCTTATACCATGTAAATAACGTAATCATGACTTAATAGACTTTAGACTAATTGGACGTAATTAGTTTGGACTTAATAGAGATTGAGAATTTAAATCCGAAAACGATGAACGATAGAAGAACATGATTAGATGTTTCGTTTGCGTGCAAAGTTATGAAACGGACATTATTCTATCCTAAGATTATTGAGTTATTCTTCTTAAATGCTGCTTCGAGATACATTCGAAGTTTTCCCTTATCGCACGCTGAGCATCGCATCGTAAGATGCATAGCTAGCTTAATTGCATAAAAAAAACGAAGACTTTGATCGATCACTAGTACCTTTAAAGCGTGTATTAAAATGTTTTTTAATCGTCGTCCTTCCTCTTTTATTCTTATCATTTATTCTTATCAGTACCTTTGTATACATCCTCCCTTTCTCTACTTGTTTTACACTCGAACTATCAAAGCAGTCAAAGTGACTAGTGAGTTATCTCTTAAAAAAAAATCGTAGAGTTTAATAACGATGCATTTTCTCAGATTTTCCATGATCTTCATGTAGTATTTAGATAATTATGTTTCAGTAAAATTTCCTTTCCGTCTAACCTTTTTTTAAGATATACATGACGTTATAAATATGCCCTCAAAGTAGACGATAATTCTACTATTAATTCTTTCTGTACACTAAAAGGATTGTTCCCACTACCAATATAATAATAATAACAGTAACAACAACAACAACAACAATAATAATAATAATCGCGATTGAAATATTCGATGCGATGGCAGCACCGAGATATTCGCGGATTACTGTTATTCCCGGACTGTTAGAGCTTGGCACGCTTATCGTCGGGCGCTTCGAGTATCAGAATCTTGGGCGCGGGCTTACGCACGCATGCGGTCGACGTTATAACTCCGGTTTACGAGCACTCGCCATGCACGCCCGTGGCATGCCAGACATTGTTACCCGAAGGTCCCCGGACAAAGCCATACAACTGGTTTTCTCGAATACCTCGCGGTGCAGGGGACGCGCTCTGGCGCGACTCGCTCGAATGGCGAAGCGCCTCCGTGGGCCCTTGGGGGAAAAAAAGGAGGAGGAAGGGAGAATCCCCCCCCCCCAAGGTTGCAGCCGCGATCACGGGGAAAAAGCACCTGGGAGATTAATCGAATACGCGAGCGAATTCCTTCCGTCGAATATCTCTCTTCTGCTGATTTCTTCTGCCGTCTTGTTTCGCGCATCGATCTTTCGCACTTGGACTCTTTCGTAACTTCGCCCCTGCGCATCGCGAGGTATGAAGGCACGTTACTTTATATCACTCACATGCAAGTCATATTTCGATTGAACATTCGTGAGCTTGATTTGGGAGTTTAGCTGAGTTTTATTTGGCACGCTTGTATCATGCACGTGGTTAAGTGTAGGTTATACTTGGAATGATTGATTTAATATTAAAGTTACTGGACCGGTTGGTCATTTCTTTGAAAAATTGTGGAAGGTTGAGACCAGGTACTTTCTGAGATTTTCCATGATTTTGTGAGAGCGTATGAATCAATATACTGATCTATCGACGTTTTTTCTTTGTCCACCTCTTCTTTAAGGATATATATATCGCGTCCTTAAATATGTCTGGGAGGTGGCTGGTAGATTTAGTGTTAATTACAAGGAATTATCGATGATATTAGAGCTAGGCTTTAGGTACAAGATTGAAGACGGGACTTTTTTACGATTCGTATTATCGGTACTCTCCCGGTTACTCTATAAGTCTATCTATTTATCTACACTCTGTATTGTAACTTTAATTATAATTAAAGTTGTTAATGATCCTATTTTCGAGGAATAATATACATTTTCTTTTCAAATGCACCGCTGATTTGTGGTATTATTTAGAGGTTTTTCTAATATCGAGTGATTCTGATATCGAGCGGATATTGACGTTAAAATTTTTTGTGTCCACGATCAAACGTGCCTCCTTTTAGGATTTGCATCGACTCGCGATGAATCGTCACCCAGCCGAGCTTTCCAGCGACGAAACTTTCCTAAACGCTTTTAAATGCACCGCGGACCAGTACCGCCTCGGGCGCTGCAATTTACAATTCAAATCGCCGATACATTGAAATTTTGGAATCCAATTGCATGAACTTATATCCCGCTTCGGGCGCCCCGAGAGTCCACTCGTGAAGGCCTCTGCTCTATTAATGCGCTTGTTACAGAGTTCCTTCACCATGGCTCGGACGGTATGTCGATGAAAATCCGAATAACACAACGTTGAATATTATGTAGCTGGATTATCTGCACTAAATATCCATAAATTTGAAAGTTATATATTATTTTTGGCGATTTTGATCGCTGAGATATTTTCTACGGAATATCAGTAATGCAGATAATCTACGTGGAATATGTTTCATAACGGATATTAATACAGTTGTACAATAAAGAAACGAATATCCACCGTTTTTTTAAAACAGCAGTTTTACAATATTACACAGATTTTAAGTGTCATTAAGAAGATTTTAGATGTCTTCACTTCGTCTGGTATTTATAGATGCAACTATTTAACGACGAACACTTGTAATTTGTAATCACGCAAGTCACTAATAGCGGTCAGGCGGTAATCGGCGTACGATTATACTAGTAATGAGCGTATTATTATATAGATACAAGATGCTTCCGACATGACCATCCACGGCGAGTTTTGCAAATGCGAAAAAGGAAAAGCGTAGAAAGAATACACGCAGAAACCCAACACGCTCGAATGGTGCGTGCACGATCGACGAGCCGACACGCGGCTCTGGAAGCCAAATGAAACATCGGCACTGAAATTAAGCGCTCGAATAATTAGCAGCCGCGCGCATCGGGGAACTCGATTGCAAGCAAACTCCAGCCATGAAGTTCGCAGGTTTACACGAGGTGTCCTATTTCATCGCTGTAACGGTACTGTCCACAGCGTGCTTCGTACTTCATACCTGGCCTGTGGACGCTTATCGTATCTATTACATTTAGAACTTTCGCACCGGGAGCACGGATATCATCTCTCATGCAGGAAGATTCTTTAAAAAGTTCACACCACAGACTGTGGTGTCTGTTAAGTTCCAACAACGTACCGCTGTAATCCTTGGCCTTTTGTATCTTCTAACAAGCAAGACAAATCTAATTTTCTCCTGCGCATTTTAAATACGCTTGATAAAAGCCCATGTCGCACAGTGGTGTCCAGTATAAAAGCTAATCTCCGTTGTCTTCCACTTGCTCGTGTATCGTATATGGATGGTGCAATGGTTTTGTAGAACACTGTATCAGCAGATGCGATGTATAAGTGCAATCGTTCCGACATTTCGACTCCCATACAAGCCCTTATCAAGGAAAAATATTGAATCCAGAAATGTATAAGTACAATATAATGCGCGAATATGAATAAGGAACTAAAAAAGTATCGCAGTAATATTAAGTTCATAATGCTAATCAGGTTAAAAATGATGACAAAATTAAAATGTTTCATAGTTACTACGACTTACGCAATTACCTCCGTATTCCGGTGTGTCAAAGATTTTGCAACATTTAGATACGCGGTATTATTTTATTAACCACATTGTCGTGCTCATGAAACACGAAGAAATCGAACCAAATTTCCTATTGCCTGGATCTTCGACGATATTTCAGTCATAATCGATGTCGTACGTTACAGAATTTGAAATACAGTTTGGAAAGTTCTGATTGGTCATCCAATCGAGAGATGAAGGCAATAATATTCATATACAACATCCATTTCCAGTGCAAAAGTTTTGCCATCTTCACGGGCCGCGTTTTCGAAGCGAGATTAATCTCGTATAACGTCATGCGGATTCGTCTAACGGCCTTTCGGGATCTCCAAACATTTTTCCACCGCATACATTTCCCTTCTACTACGGGGAATTGCGCCTAGGGTCGAGGAGCATCACCCTTGGTCGGAAAGTCAGGAAGTTCTGCCACCGCAAAATTCGTCTGCTCGCATGTACGTGCCTCGACGGTCCACCAGGGGTAGAGGAATTTAATTATTAGTTTCGCAGCTTAGTTCCGCGTTCCCGGTCTCGTCGATTCATGTATATGCAAGCGGCTGTAACGCGATTTCCAGCGCGTATCACCAGGACTACAATGGCGATCCGCCTGCTCTCTTTCGCAGTTCGTTTCCTTCCTCCTCCCCAAACCGATATATTTGCCGTGGGAAGCTGCAGCGCAGCCTCGCAAAAATGCATCTGCCCGCGGAAATGCATAAACCGCGCACGCAAGAGCCGCTGGGATTCGGCGGAGGGGGCGGCTGGGGGGCAGAAACGTCGAATAAATATGCTGACAAAAATAGCTCGCTATATTTTTGCCTTTTATCACTGTCTGTATTTTCACTTCGTTCCGCGGCTCCACGGCCGGACGTCGATGCGGCCTGGTCTTTTAGCAATCAAACGAGAGGGGCAATATCGAAATTCGCGATGGAAATTAGCCCCCGCCTCGCTCGCGAAAATGGACTGATCGAATTCGAGAGCAATCGGAGCCGGGGAAATTTTCGACGATACTTCGTCCGTTTGTTTCATAACTTTGGTACGATGAAGGACGATACTTCTCGATTCATCTGATATCGTTGATTGTCTCGACGAATACTGGCGATGATCAGTCGCGATGCTCTAATGCTCGATGCTTAGGACCGTTTATATTTCGCGAATCGAAGTCGCGGCGAATATTATGCAGAAGTCGGGATCGATAATATCGTGCCGATCGTGCAAATTTGATGTTTCGTGTATAAAACCTGTAACAGCCTGGGCCGTTTGTCCGTTTCTCTGGCGAGCGTACGGTGCGGTTTCGAGCCTAGCGGCGGTTACCTTCATTTTTGATTAGTTACGCGATCCCACGCGAGCTCCGGGTGTGTTTCTCTCTTGTGCCGGGCGCGAATGAGCGTTCGCGCTAATTAATTGGTAATTTCGTAGCTCGCGCTCCAATTACTTCCTCGTCGTTTATGACCCCGCTAATAATAGAGACATCTGTTAATTGTCCGGCTATTATTGTTCCAGGCTTCATTACTGCCGCTTAATCGGAATTATTTAGCAAAGCTGATGACCAAAATAATGGTAAAAAGCGGCACTCTGCTACGCCTACTTAATGAGGAATTTAATATCGCTCCTAAAAACTTATGCCGCTAAATTTTTTATTATACCGATAAAGTATAATTAATTCACTAATATAATTAATACTAAGTTGTTTTTTTTTGTTGATTTCACAAAGCATTCATTCAAAAAGCTATAAACCAAATCTCTAACATCGTCAATTTTAAATTGATTAACTGATCCACTTTATGTTATATACGTTTCACAAATTGCTAAGGATTCTTCTTCACAATAAACCGCTCCAACTTCGCTTTATACTTTGCACGAGTTTTCTATGAAACATCGAATCTAGTGTTAACTATATCTCCAATATGTAAGGACTTAAATTAACTGCATATTGTGCTGCAAATACATAGCCACATACTTTTCGTATTCCCAAATATTTTTTCAAAGATAGAAATAAGGCATTGTTTTCTCTTTTCATTCGATATGCGTACCGCAATGATTTGTCAAACAAGATTTGCCCTCCAAATCGACGAAAATCACATCACAGTGATAGAATCAAGGGAGAGATTTTGCAGTTTATTCTCACGCAGGACGACGGCCTCGGTAATCGCCGGACCGCCTTTAGAGCGATATTCTACCCTTGCTTTGTACGTTAATCCTCTGTGAGAGGCCGACCGAGTGTCTCTTCAATGGATACCCGTAGAATTTGCGCCGAGGTGCCGCTGCCAATCAAAGTGGCCCATGCGTATTCCGACCTGAATTCTATACGAGGATCTCGGACCATCACTGCGATGTACACGTCGGCTGTAATACATGTACAAGCTTTGAACAATAAGAAGAGAGATTATAAAAGATTGGTAATGCGCTCCCTGGTACGTGCGACCTTGCTAGAGAAATAGATCGAATTTTGCACAGAGAACGACTGTTGATACATTAGATAAAGGATGCAAATAATAATGGGTAATTATTGATTTCGTATCTTTTTTTCTCTTAGAAGTTATATCGGTTGATTTAAATATTGGTTATAATGTATTATATATTAATGTAATCGATAGATAATGTCTTGAAGTATAAAAAATATTTTAGACTGTTTCCTATCCTGAGATTTTATTTTTTTTCGAATGAAAAAGTGTATGAGAAAAAGACGTATATATTCTTTTCATTTGCAAACACGAGTCAGTGATTTAGAGTCATCGTGTTTCCTTATTTTTTTTTTGTTATATAATAGTTGCAATATTTTTTTGTCCTTAATACGTTCCCTGTCTTATTTTCGATTTTCGTTTAAGGCAATTACGATTTCCTTCTATCGTGTGTCTTGCGATTTTTATAATTGCTAAGAAACAAATCCTTTTTAATTCATCGCTTTACAAGGAAAATTCTAAATAGCCCGAATAGAAAATTAAGCGTGGAGCGTATACGGGACGTAATATTAACAGGGTTGTATTTACAATCTGCTGGTGAAACACGCGAGGCTGTAATTGGCGTCAAATCGAAGAAAGAAAGCAGAGAATCACACTCTTCGACTCAAAGATCGATTATGCCTGATCCTGGCTGAATAACAGCGGTGATGTTCATCGTTTGTCCGTCTCGCCGGGGCAGCTTAATTGCAAAAAATTGCGTGGGATCTGATAGAGATTCTTCGTGACCTTGTTCCACGCGAAGTCGGCTAAGGTACCGCTTTGAAGACAGGCGATACACGTTGCCTCCGGCTAGGCAAGGTTAATTGATCCTTAACGCATCGTACGAGTCGATCCTGTATGCACGAAAACCGTTAGATGCTTGTTCTTAGATGCGTTGAAATTACATCGTCACGAGAGGATCCGAGTCTATGGAGTGTTTTGCCGAGGGAAAATTCACGACTCATTACGAGTTTCCTTGTACGGGACTAAATGACGCTTGTCAACGGAACTTTTAAAACGGGCATTTTTCTCATCGCAAAAAAGAATCCGAGCGCATGGAAGAATTGGCGGCGATTAACGTTTACTCTGGAAATGCTGATGAAGTAAAATAGATACATCGACAAGTATTGTCTTAGCGAGATGTTCAGAAATATTGATTCTCAAAACCATGTTTATTGCGAGGAGAAACAACATTGCTTTCCTGTAGATGAAAACCGTTGTCTACCAACTCTGTCGGTTTATAAAAGTGTTGTATATAAATACAGATACGGAGTAATTAAAAATTAAATTGGAAAGAGGAGGAGATTCTAAATATGAAAGTTCCAGATGTTACATAATCTATGTAAGTTGGGTATGTGTACAGGCAGTACGTAAGATATTTTTGTCCACGTATATAACTTGTAAACGAAATGTTTTTGGCTATACTAACACGTTTTATACGGAGTGTTTTTAGTTACGTTGATAAATATTACAGAGAATACCTTTAACCGACTTATCTAAAATATTTACCAGATGTATTGATTCTACTGTCTGCAAAAACATCTCACGTCTTCTGCCGTTGTATTAGAATTAAACCTCGTATTATAAATGGAACGAAACAGACGCTTGAGACAACTATATCGTTTGACATTTGATATTTGAATTGATGATATAGGAATCATGTCTTGTATATGTGTCAAATGTATACACGTGTATCTTTGCATGTGACACGTTACTTAAAGAATTCAAATTATTTGGTAAACCGGTAAAAATAATTATTGTCTTTAGAAGTCGCTACGAGTCCAAAGTTTGGGCAGATATGAGCAATTAGGACAAAGTAAACGTTGTCGGTATTTGTCTTCAACCACGAGTAAAATTTAATGAAGCGAATCTCACTCAAGGGTGGTCTTTAAATATGTCGGTCATAATTCTTGTAATGAGCTTTACACAATTATGCTTTCGAACACGTGTTATATTTTGCCTCATCTGGAATTTGGAATTCATTCTCTTCCATTGCATGGTGATTTAGGACCACTCAGTAAACTTCGTTTAACGAGAATGTTAAAAGTATTTTACGGATATTTTGGAAACTAGTACGGAGAACATGAAATTATTGGAGCAACAATTAAAATGAATAATTATTTGTTCTATATGGCTCTGGACTAAATTATGCGCTACCATAGCCGTTATTTCTATAAATAAATATTTGTATACTTGCTCGCAACAAATATTTACAATTAATTAGCGCAATACAAGAAGGACTGTTTTTCATCGTAATTAAATCAATCGTTTCTCACAAATTACTCGATAATAAATGGTGAATTATGAACGATGAGGAAACAGATTTGGATCAAAAGCGTCCCGCATTAGTTATCAAGAATAAACCTACGATGAACTCAATAATTTTCAAAGGAGTCTTACAATTCACTCGCACACTGAAGTAATTCAGTCTCAAAGATTATCTCATGGATATAAATAAGAGCACATCAACGTTCTAATGTATCGCACGTTTTGCTTGACTGCAAGGTAAACAGAACCGTGAATCCCGGCTTTTAATTACAATCACCGAATTAAGGTAAAAAAAGCTAACGAGCACTCGACACTCCGTTTACCTTGTACCTTTTTACACAACGAATCCCATTTCATCATTAAATCGCGAGGCTGGGTAGCGGTTCCTGCCATTCAAAGTCGTAAGCTTAAACGCCGCGAGTTCATGTGAAGGATTAGACGGCTCCTAATTCGATGCAATCCTTATTCCTTCGGTATTTCCTTCCAAAGTTCGTCTCAAATATTTGTATTTCCTTCGATTGCGTCCCAAAACTTTCGTAAATGAAACGCATTGTTACTCGAAACGCATCGATTTCATGATACGCTTTCATCGACCATCGGAGAGACAGCTAAGCTGGATGGCGAATCGTTGTTTATCCTCGATGACATTTACTCGAAAGAATTACAGAGTAAAGGACGATCAAAGGGCGAGTTGGAAGGAGGTTAAACCGAGGTAAAACGGCCCAAAGGTACTCGGAGGTTCCCTATCAACGAGGGCGGTGATTCGAGCGGCGGCTTGATAGCGAGTGTATAAGTACCTACGTATATACGTCCCAAGGGGGAGGAAGGCGCGTAAGCAGTTAAATTAGATCTTCTACTAATGGCTCTCGCGCCTAATTACAAGAAGGAAGTAAAGTGTCGTTAGAGGCGTTCCAGGATAACCGCCGAGATGTCGGTTGGCACTTCCAGCCTGCTTACCGGCTGAGCCCAGATTTTATCGTGGAATTATATCGAGATGGTGTTCCCGGAACGTGCCGTGCTTATGTTATCTCACATGTATATTCATGGAAATATTATACTTCCACCTTGGCGCGATGATATTACGTATTTTCCCTCACAACCCTGCAGTCGATCGTGGTGATCGATAAAATCTACCTGCGCTCAATTGTAGAACACGTACTGCTGTCTCAACCTATAAAAAACCCTGAGTGGAATATGGGTCTAATTGGTCGGACGAAAAGCGCACACCTCTGTTCACACGCGTTTTCAAGGGAAGCGTATTATTGGCTTAGCGGTCACGCGCACTAATTCGCGATGAAGACAGTGGGCGAGAAGTGGCGAGAGCGAGCGAGATAGAGCGAGAAGTCAGCGACGTGTCTCAGAGCATTGACGTAAATACAGATAGGATCGTGATACGCGGAAGCGGTAAATCGTGAAGTTAGATTCCCTGTAAGCACGGGAATCATACTTCTTTGCAACTTGTGACGTCACAGCCTAATATAAGATAAATAAGAAAAGTAGGTTAAATCTTGAATAATCAATATAAAATCAGTTCTTAAAACTGTAATTAATTAATTAAATATAAATCATCATATATAAATATATTAATGTAAGAAAAGGGAATAATTGATTTATATATATAATTAAAATGTAATATGTGTGTGAAAAATAATTGATTATATATATGAGCGAGGATAGACATGCCTAATAAAGTACACTCTTTGCCCTTGCGCCATCTCAGGGTTTTTCTTAGGTCGTGCCAACAGCAGGTACACGATTGTCCAACTGCCTTCCTCCTTCTTTTCTTAATTAAGAACAGGAAAGCAGGATATCCTGTCGTCGTCGTCTGTATCCCCATTTCCCGGCTATTTTCGCGGCGAATATAAATTTATATGGCTCGGTGGAAAAGTTTTCCCCGCAAAACGATCGAAAACTTGGACGATAGTTCAAACGAGGGTCCGTTAGGACGCGAAGGGGGTCGGGGCAAAGGGGAGAAGTTTGCGAAGAAATGACCCAAGGAATGAATATTACTTGTCCCGGGTCGTCCGAAACTCCTCACGGCTGAGGGTCCTGCAGAAGTGACCGTTTCCTCCTGGCCGCAAATCCCTTCTGGATCCTCTTGAGGGATTCTAAAATACACACCTACAAGGTAACGTCGCCTACGCGCGTCGAAAAGCCGACCAAGTTCCCCCCTTCGAAACTTCTCCGTGACCGAGAATACATTTTCGCCGGTAGGACCATCCATACAAATTCGCTACCCTCGCCGAATCGAGGATTTACCGAACCTTCCAAGGCTCCTTCAGTCCCTTGCGGCACAATTCTTTCTAATTCGTCACCCGTCTCTGCCCCCGTCGCTCGATAAATACCACGGATTTATAAATCAGCGATAAAGGATAGCTGGAGTTGGATAATGGGACTGAAAGAGGACGATACTCGTACTGGAACATCTCTAGTTGGATAATCGCGCGTTAGAGCACTCGTAAATACTCGAAGTACCGAATGACGAAGAATAGGATTATTATTTATGGGATCCTTCGCACAAATTCGCGGTTAAAAGAATAATTAAAGAAAATTCTTAGAGTGGTTTATTCCTCTGCGTTCGATATTTTTCGCAGTGTAGTTTAAGGCGAAAACGATATTGTCGTATATGTCGTGTTAGTGGTTGCAACTAGGCATTGATAAGTTCTTGCCAGCAATGTGATGATCTTATTATCATTCCTTGTAGGCGTAATATTCTTCATTTTATTCTCGATGAATCGTAGATATGGAGATCCATTCTAGTGAAGAATATGCAGCGTGTAAATTATCGATCACACGGTGACGGAAATACTTGCTGATCGGATTCAAACCTAAATCCGCGATAAGCTGTGTGCTTTCTCTATAGAAGCCGCGCGAGGTGCGATGAAAGTTTCATGAGGTTAAGAAGCCAAATAAATGATGTAATTCTTATTACTCGAAACTTACCAAATGAAATACGTGCGTATATGGTAAAGTGGTTTGCCAGGAACTTACCTATAACAGAAAAGGAGAAAAGAGATTAGTCGTATTCTTTCATGCTCTTATTAATTTTTGTTACAATCTTTCTCATAATTCGTATTCAATTTCGTGTACTATCGCTTCTTACACGTAATGTGAAGAAATTCAATGCAATATCACGGATCGAACAAAACTGTCCGTTATTCGAAAACTTCGACATTACAAGCTAATAGTATTCGCGTAATATTCCTCTTTATTGGCACCGTGATCACTTATAAATAACCATAATATTAATCATTTCATGCTTGATTTTACCCTTGATATGTCACACCATCAAGATGATAAAATAAAGGCTTAACAGTATGTTCACTTTAGTAATATGACCATGAATTTTGTGAAAATGAAACAATCCAGGCAAAAGCAAAAATCATCTCTCTCTAGCGCCGATCGAGTGACGTTAAAAAATCGCTGCTAACGATTAGAGAAATTTTTTTGCGTTAAATTCGTGCAGCCATTCCGCTCGCTTTCGTTTATACGATCCCCATCGGTCGCAGCAAAAAATAAAAATCATATGTACATTTTAAACGGAAAATGTGGGCCAAAACAGAATTCTTTTTCCCCTTCGATATAACGTGCAATTAATATCGTGACGTATATAACTTGATTGGTATGGCACAATTCCGCGGTGAGTGAATTCACGTTAATTTTATTCATGTGTTTTCCGCTTGGATATCACGAACTCTTCCGTTCGCAAGGTCTGTCAGCTTTAGGCTTCAAAGGATTATAATTGTAATGGAATACCGTCAAAGATGAAGATGCTTTTTATTTTTACATATCCAGAATATTTCTTGGGCAATATTCGGCCATGCGATATTCAGAATAAAACCTCTAACAGAAGAGGATCAATTCTTTAAGCTAGCTATGTTAAAGTACATATATATTGATGTGACCATGAAGTATGTAACGAAGTTGTAGTGGATTAAGGGATAGAACAGGAAGAAATTAAATTCAAAGCGGAATAATATAAAAGTCAAACGGCCGTATAATATTTACACGCGATATATTGGCTCTGCCACGAGAGCTTTAATTTTCCAAAATTACAGATTGCCCAATTACAATGCGATTTAAAATTCCATCTTAAAAGTTTCTGCGCTGAACCAAAAAGTCGCGGAATAAAAAGGGAGAAATGTTGGGAATACAGGTTACGCTGCAGTAACGAAGAAACTAATTACGCGCTGAGATCGTAGCGAGCACGTAGACGAAGAGAAACGGAAAGTTAGATGGTAAGTAAAGAGAATAAGAGAGCGAAAGTAGGCTAATCTAGTAAATAAATTGGCTTAACTAATCGAAGAGTTAATCGATTCGTCGACGAACCAAACTTTCGTATAAAAAAGTTAATGCATTATTATATCACCCCTGCCCTCCGTTCACAGTATTTAACCATAGAATTTACAATTTACACAATAATAGTTAATACACTTTGTGAGATAAGAGCGATTACAGATAATTTAAATGATGAGGATAAACTGATTTATTTCAGCACATATATATCGCTTTCACACTTATAGCCGAGAGCACATGTATATTTCGTACTTATACTTTCCTAGTTTTCTTTGCCTCCCTAAATCCCTCAACCCTTTCATCTTTTCTTTGTGACATCTTTTTTTGCTCCGTGAATTGTTTTAAAAATGCAATTGTGGTCTCGGCGAGCAATAATGTTTTAATAATAACTAATTTAATAATATTAATATTCATTTAATAATAATTCTTTTCTTTTTCTCTCATTCCTCGCTCAACCATGCTTCTCGCGTATCATCCGTCAAACCTGTCTGTCACAATACTCCGTCTGAACAAATCTGGCCGGCAAAAGTACACTATTCTTTCTTTTGAACGTATTTCTTACAAACAAATAAAATACTCAAAATAATGCAAATAAAATAATCGAAAGAGTAATATCATTTAATAAAAATCTGATATAACTTTCATATCGCGACGTTCTTACAATACCATCCTCTCATCTAGCCCGCCCTCGAGTCTATTCACGCCTACAATATCCCCGAGCATGAAAACTTCCCGACACCTTTCGTAACACTCCGTGACACTTTTTCCGCGGCTCACTCCGATTAATACCAGTGCCTAAACGTTTCCCGCGATCTGCACCGAAATCACCATCGGCAGCTGGTCCCGGTGCGCGGCGCGTAAAATGAAATCCTCGCACAAAGGCGAAGATAAGCCAAGAAACGGCTGGGAGCGAGAAAAAAGGCGCGCCTTCGTACGAGGCCCCTGATATAATCCAGCAATTATCGGCGGCGCCCGGGCAAGGGGCTTATCCGCCCCCTTGCAAACGTTCTTATTAAGGTTTAAACAATTAAACTGCGGATCGTTTATGGTTCTTTTCTTGCCAGTCGCCCTTGCGGACGGCCATTGTGTGATTTTCCTCCTTAGAGTCCATAAAGAGCCCGGGCCCCGGCCTGTGGAATCGTGTTTCTAATTAAAACAATTATAGAGGCCGGCCTTCCTTGGCTGGAGACGGTCTCAGCCGGAGCGCCGCAGGAAGGAAATGCAAACGGAACATAATTGGGTTCGGCGGGGGCAAATTTAATTATAATCGGCCACGCGGTAAACCCCGGCGGGCCGCAGAACGAAAGGAAATCGGGGACGCCGATTGAATATCGGGGAAAAGTAATTTTGATACTGGAGATAAAATCGAAGTGCCCGCCGCGCTTCCTTTCGCCCTCTGGAGTTTCGACGATAATTGTTTTATCATAGCGGAAAGTTACTTTCGGCCAAGCGGCCGGTAGGTGCCTCGTCGGTATTGTACCTTCCACGATAATAAAATCACCGTCGGTTTGGACAGCGGTACTTCTGTGAATGCGCGAGCGATCGATTGATTTTTCGAGGCAGCCTTTAATTTGAGGGAAATGCATTTCTGGGTTGATCGGATTTTCCGTTTTAACTCGCGCTCGGGTTTTATTTCTTTTTTTTTTTTATTATAACAACAATGGGTCCCGCGCTCTCCGAAAATCTGCTTTTTGTATTGTTCATTGATACTGTTAATAGTCGATACTAATACATCGATACGTCGAGATAGCTGAACGAGCTTCAAAGAATGATGGTAGACTGTAATCCCCCTTCATGATTAAACCGGAGCAACATTTAAACACGCTTAGGTCTATATAATATAAAGTGGAACGAAGTTTATATTATAAAACTTTGAATTGAAAGTAATTGCATTGTAACGAAAAAGCTAAGAGATATTATTGTTATTTATACCCTACTGTAAGTGTCTCGATGTAATTTCCTTGTACTACTGTGTATATTCAAAATTGCCGTTTACTCCGACCATAAGAATTATGCTTCTGCATCGACCACGCCTTGTTCCTCACGTGCAATGCTTAAGGGGAAAAAAAACATTCCAGCAGCGTGAAATCCAGTGGAATACCGTTGCAGCTGAGACACCAGCTCCGAGGAACCAGTGGGACCGTTACTAGGAACATTATACACGAGGACAGGAGTCGAGAACTCATGGCTGATTTTCAATGAAGTTGGAAAGCAAACGCAGGAGCATCGGTACGATCCGGATCGAGAGGAGGGCGAGCCTCGAGAAAACGGGGAAGGGGGGGACGGTTGCAAAAGAGGGCAAACAAACTGGCTGCATCGCGAATAGGAATTCCCCTGGCGGTGTCTGGGCCGCTCTCGTCGACCATGCAAATATTCCGGTCTGCGGGAAGGGGCTATGTGTCGAAAATCGCAGGAACTTTGCAGGACGAACATGCAAGATGAGCTTGCAATATTTGACGCGAGATTCCCACCGAGGACGCGTCGCATTGAAATGCAGGAACCAAAGTGCTGGCTTACGCCTTATCCTTCCCTTTACCCTCTGTTCTTTCCGTGCCGCAGATCACGCAAGTGTGCCATCTTTCCTCGAATGCTTTCGCATTAGCATAAAATCCTGGTGAATCCTTCGCGTTCAACGACAATCTATGATGCTACATAATAATTCTGGAAAGTAAGAGGTAGTAAAAAAATAATATCCCTTCACGTACAGCGTGTTGGTCATAATATAAAGTTATTGCGAAAGAATGAAAAAAACAGGTTATGACGGCTCTCTTCTTGACCCAGGTAAACGTAATTCTTATCTCACTAGGGACTTCGTATTTACAACCTTCGACTCTGTCTCCCTTTTCAAATGTTCCGTATTGATAAGAACGCAAATAAGAGGAGTACAATAAAAATCTGCAACTTCGTTATTTTAACCCATGGCGCATTAATAATCAAGATGCTCACCAAATATCGTTGATTATTTCTCAAACGCGTCTGTCGTGCACTTTACGCGAATTCAGGACTCATTCGCATCGAAGTGCTCTTTCACGCGGAACCATGAAGTAAGAGCTCGTCGGTGTTTGGCTGAAGCGTGTTTCGCGAAATATAGATCGCACCTGGTACCTCGGATACTTAGACTTTCGGTGCCGATTCTGGGTGCGGTTTATAATTCCCAAGAGCTGACAGTGCTTCGATCGCTACGATGGTCGTTCTCGTAGCCGCGAGCAAATAACGCCTCGTGCAAGTAGTTCCGCCCCGTTTGCACGGGTTTCAAGCCAACCCCCTTTGTGCTTCGTTAGTACACGAAAATGTCTGGAGCATTATTCGGGATATGTACATTATACTCGCGATAGAATACGCGGCAAACGGTCAACTTGCATCGTCCTCCTGGCTTTTACACGTTTCCGGTCACGTTCGATGGCAACCGCTATAACATTTTACGACCCTTTTAATCCCTTAAAGCGACGATCTCCCATCCTGACAAAATATTATCGTAACAAGCAGCGTACGAATAAATTGTCAATCGTGGAAAATATTCCACGTATAATTAACGTTAAATGTCTCCCCTTTTTTATTTCCTATGTATTGCATTGTTTAAAGAAAAGAAAATTAATACAAAGCTATGAATTTGAATTTTCCAATGAATTTATATGAATACTTTTCTTTCAGATTTAACGGAGAAAAATTCCAGTCTAAGGAATTATGGAGGGGCCAATGGTAAATATGGCGGTTAAGCTCGTTGGCCAACTTAATAACCTCCTTAATTAGCTTTCCAACTTGCGGTTTCGAGATACGCGATACGGTCCTTTAGCCAGTCCATAAGATTAAGCTTAACCGATTCATCGTTCTTTAATTAAAGATGACTGTGCAATGTTCTAATGAGTTAAGCGGTCAAGGCCTTTTCATAACCGACACCAGCGTAACAACGATGTTGACGGCTTATTACCTAAACACCGTACAATATCGGCTGAAATATCCTCTGGTTGCGCTTCTCAGTTGGTAATAAGCAGATCTAATTAACTGGAGAGAGTTAGAGAATAATGCTCGTAAGCTGATAATACACTATAATATGCCTATGTGAAGCAAATTCTGACAATGGTGTTCCAAAGTAAGATATACGAATACAAAGTATTATCGTAGTGAGACAAATAAAATAATTAACTCTGGATAACTAATCTATCTCCGATATAAACTTTTCGATCGTCATTTATACGAAAGGATGAATTATCCAGAGCGAGCAAAAATTGAAAATTATAACGCAAAAGTGGTTTTAGGACACACTTAATAAATCTTCGTATACTACAAGTATACCACTGTGCAATCAACAAATGTGAGTCATAGTGAACAAGAGAGTTCAACGATCAATCAATACACAGATGCAAATTCAAATTCAAATGATATCCACTTCCTGCGTGGTACAATTTTAATAGATTTATTGGCACACCTTCTCTGTCCTCTTTTTCATTAAGAATGCATTTAGTATACCTATATATGTCTGCGAAGATGCTGGTAGCTTTAGTGTTAATTTCACGTTAATTTTAAAACAACGTTCAATATGGAATATGTTGATCGTGTCAAGAAATTTAAACGGAACAATAAAATCACGTTAGTTCACTTTGAGTGAATATTTAATATGGAGTGGCAAATACAGCGTGAGAAAGTGATCGTGTGCAGAAAATTGCAGGGAAATATTGATTATAATGTTCACTCGCGCCGGTTCCTTCGTACCGAAGTGGATTAGGTATGTTTCGGATTAATTCCATCTTGCGGGGTATATGAAGCTTAACGAGATCATCCTTACCGAGGCTGTTGATGCTTTAGGGCTTAACGGAATGTTGTTACAGTAATCTCGTTTGTCGAAGATGTTGGCGAAAGGATCTCGATAGGGCCTTTCGCTTTCATTAACGATAACGAATATATTCAAATATTTCAGATCCGACGTGTAAAGTTTCAATCGTTATAACATCTACGAATTATTCGTACCCTCACCTCGAACTCTTTGGTATGTTTATCTTTAATCGCTTATGTTGCTCGCCGCTCGACAGGTCGTAACCATTTTAATGCCCACGTTATTAGATTACTTTACGAGAGTTACGCAGTGTTTTACGACAGTACGCAGTTTTACTCTCAATTTCAAAAGAGTTGCACGAGCCGTCTTCACCGAAAGCGCATCCACTACAAACCTCAAATTGCTTCGTCAGCAATTAAAACTTGCTCTCGACGTTCGAATTGTCTTCCGCCACCTATATATTTATGCATATTTACGCACATCGGGAGGATAAAGCGCATGCGCATGGAACCACATTTGCATCCGAGTTCTAGAATTAATACGATTTTTTTAACGAGTAACAAATATAAATATAGATGTTTATCATGAGACACTTTGACTCCTACGCCCTCTTGCTCGTAGTCAGATATGAAATAGCTTACAGTCTTTCCAAGCAATAAAAATGATTTCACATTGATTCCTATCGTTACGCGTTTCCGAAAAATACCGGAAAACTGACGGTGCGCCGGCGAATAAAAGGACGATAAAGAAATTTATGATTTAGGCGAGACGCGACCGGCAATTTGATAAAATCCAGATAGCAACCACGAGGCAGGAGGGAAGAATAGAAGAGATAGAATGTTCGAAATAATATTTTTAACCGAAACGACCGCTGTGGAGCTATCGGCCCGTATATATGCGGGAGAAATTCGTCAAAGGGGCGATTTATTCGGCTGAAAACGACGACGTCCCAGTGCGACGCACAAAGCAGAGAAATATTGTCAATTTCGTAGAGCAAACATTTCGACGATACCCAAATCGATCGCGGAGCTAAACAGAAACGGGTGGAGCGTAGATCTACGAGGTTTTATGATTTTCGAGTATTTATCTAGGCCGATGTTTGTTCGGGGAATCTGGAAATTATGGGAAAATCGCTTGAATCGTAAACAGCTCATACATACGCACGAGAGCTCATTCCCTTCGTTAAGAATCGTTTAATGTTACGATAAAAACCTCATAATCACCCAATAAAAATTGCAGACTTTCAATCTGTGCGAAGATTAACAAGATACGACAAGTCTTTCGCAATGCATCTAAATATTTGGATATACATCGTGCCTCCGTGATAATCGTACGAAGTGCTGCATGGCAAATATGTATGGTTACAATATTACAGAGAATATTAAAGGAGCTGATGATAAGGCTCTCAGTACAAATACACAATCTTATGCATACGCGAAATACGTCAAACCTTCTTATACACAATTCCATACGGTAACCTCTACGAATATTTATGCCTCACTGAGAATACGTCGGACTGCACTTATCGCTTATCAAATCCAGACTGTCCATAAGTGTTTCTACAAAGAAAAATTAGGTATTCTCACACTCCCTACGTATTCAAGAATGATGCCACTATACTCCTGAAATTTGCCACGTATGCACCGAGGTGCGATGCATCGTTCGCGTACACTCAAGCGGTGCAGCAGCCAAACAATGTAAATAATAATATCAATACAGCCCGTACGATGGCTCGCCTCGATGTCACGCGATAAATTAAAGGCGCGCCATAATTATCGGCGCAATAACGATTCTTATTTATCGCCCTGAAGTTGCGCAATTAGCTTGATGTCGGAAGCCCGTACGCCACGGAGCTTCCGCGGGTGCCCGATAAATTTCGAACAAAGCTAAAACATTAACGCTATCAGCGGAGGTTTATGGAGTTTGCTAATTGTGCCGATGTCACGGCACTGTATCGTAAACTACATTACTGGAAAATACGGGCGTAAATCCGTTCGCCTATCCGGGATCCTCATCCGTCGCCTATCTCCCCCCCCCCTCGATTTTCCCGCGATAGCCAATTTCGAAAGGAGCGCCAAGCTTTTCGGCCTCTCGCGCCGCTCCATGAAATATGGATGCTCGTTGGTACTCATTTTTTATCGTCCCTGCAACAGTGGCGGGCGTATAATGCACCCACGGAGCCATTGTCGGTGAGCGCCTATGCATCATCGCGTCGACAATCGCGGGAGGGACGTTTCTTTTGCAGGGCTATTTCGATTTCCGCATCGTGCCGAGTGGTACGCCACTTTTTCTAGGTTTTCCGCTCAGGCGGCGGGTGGACACTTGGAGGCTGCTGGATTAGAGGATAAAAAGGCGCGCAATGAGGCATCAGTGCAAGGATATACAAAGTATACAGATATCTAGATAAGAGGGAAGGCTCGTAAAGAAGGAGAATATCGTGTTGAATGTTATAAGATAAATGTACAAAAATTAGGGCGCACGTTAGCAAGGAAAGTTATAAGAGGGGTTGCTACGTATTGTAATATGTGCAATTCTCAGCCACATCATTGTTTTGCATGATTTAATACTGGGACACGCGGCCACATTCTGAGCATATTTGGAACACCACATACATTTATAAAGAAAGAAAGAGTAAAAAGAAATTTCAGTAATATGATGATCTAAATACTGCATGAAAATCATGGAGAATTTCAAAAAATGCATCGTTATAAAGTGCTACGATTTTTGGAAGAAACGACTGACCAGTCAATTTCATTGGTTCGGTAGATCTAGTGTTAATAAACTTCATTGAAATTACTATATTGACAAACTATATTATTGCTATATTGAAATTACTATAATGAAAAGCCTTCCGTCAGTCCCTAGGGTCTGACGTGGCACTCAACGTGCTAACCGTAAGAAATAAACTGTAATTTCATGCGGGGGACGCACGCTTGTCATACGTGATGTATGGCGAACCTGGTGGGGACACATGGACCGAGAACTAACGAGGCAACACGTGAAAGCGTTAAAGTTAAATGCCGCTGCTAATAGTTTCTTTGAATTGCATTTAACCTCTTGACTACAGCTGGACATTCCGCGGTACTGTATCCCTGTAGTGTTCGACACGGACCGCTTGTAAACGATGGAACACTGCGATCCGTGTCTAATGGTGCATTGCGTTTTGAAATTACGCGAGATTAGAGCGATAAACCAATAAATTATACGTATTTATACATTTTCATGTATCGAGTTAAAAGAAACTTACAAAGATAATTTGGCCAGATCTGCTTTAACCCTCTAATGCCCAATTTTTTATCCTCGCGTAAAAATTGTCTTCGTATAATTGAAGATCACTGATAATAAATCTGTATTAAAATATCGACTATCCGTATACCGTCACTTGGTACATTTTTTACAGGTATGCTCGCCTTGAGGCGGACTTTGGTAGTTGTGCCAAAAAAATATACGATTATATATATATATATATATATATATTAATGTTTCATAATATAAATTCGTATAATATATTTGAAAACATGGTCTGACATCGATTTCCACGTCACAAAGCTACTATACTGGTGCACCATTTGGAATACGCGAAAGCCACTATAGCGGAGTATCAGAGCTAAGAGGTTAAAGCAATTAAAAACGGTGTCTAGAGAAATTGTTCGTACGGCGAATTGTACAAGCATTGGCCGTTTTCCAAATACCCCTCGCAAATCTGTCATTACCGCGGCTGATTTTGGAAACTTGAAAAAGCGCCTAGTTTATGCGTAGACGAATTAAACGCGGCTCGGTCAATTCGATGACGCGATAAATCGGCAAATAATCTTCCAAGGGACGCCAACGTCAGCGATTTCTCTTCTCTCTCGCGCAAAAGACACGGTGAGCAAGTTGCACAGTAGGGAGTAATCCTGACGGGATGGAAACATATCTCATCCAATCTCATCTGAAACATTTAATTACTTAAATCCCGCTTAGCGGTGCTGCACATCTTCAATATTGCATTAACACTTGGTCTCGTCTAGAGCGTTCCACGGGCGTTTAGCTCCACGATTTCGGTATTTCAGGGGAATCGATATAAACCGACGAAGTTAAACGAAGGCCCACGATATGGTATTCTCCCAAAATGCGAATGGCGAGTACTTGACAGTCGCATTGCATGTCATTACGGCTCGTCCACGCTCGAAATCAGTTTCCGATATTTCACGATATCCTCGGAAATTTATGGCAAACTCGACATCCGAAGGTCCGGCGGCTTCGAATCTCGTGAGCGCACGTTCCAATATTTTCCACGCGCTGTGCACGGAGTGTAGTAGGTATCCTATTAAAGGTGCAGGGTACGTAAAAACGGCCAAAAAAAGTCAGGTCTTTTCCGTCTAATGGTGAATAGTCGAGACGTGCCTTTTCGTGTTACGAGAGGAAAACGACTGTCACGGTGGAACTTCTTGACGTTCCTTGATATTACGATTATCGAGCATCGAATCGATAGATCGGCCGGGATGCACGATATCGCACAATACCGAGTTGACTTTGTGTTTTTATGCGCTCGATATGCGGGGCAATCGCGACTCGATTCTTCGACGTATTTCGCGGCACGTATCGAATGAGAGGTCGTGATATGAATTTTCATATAATATGCTATTCCCCTGTGCTCTTCGATCGCGAGACTCTCGGATGGATATCTACTTCCATCGATCGAGCTTGCATTAAGCATGCCCTCGTTTGGCATTGAGCAGATTGAGGATCGAGCAGAACATTCATATTTTTTGCACTAAATTTGATTTCAAGATGCGAAGGTAAAGTATCATATTTTATAAGCGTATTTGTTTTCCATGTAACCAAATGAAGAGTGCTGTGTAAATTTAGCACGTGTTCTTGAGGTTGTTTATGCGGAATATATTATCATTAAATACTGCTTATTCAAACATCATTTTAAGAATGTTTAGTTTGGAAAAATTGTGTACCGATATCTATTTTTTTTCGACGAACATGAGCAATAGGTTTCACGAGAATCTACAGGTTTCAGGTGGTAAGGTGACTATATTTTGATCAGAAATCCAGGAATAACGTGTCCAGATAATGCATTCTGGCGGTACAGCGTTGCTCGAAATGTTTTCATACCGCATCGTCGAGCTTAATCGTTCATGCGTGTAAATAATTAAGCGGCTCGCAGTAAAATCCAATTAGCGAGTCGCAATATTTTCACTGCCGCTGCAATGTTTACGGCTGTAATGAAACTCATAATTGGCAATTATAAATTTATCCGATGTGCAGTAGGTGCGAGACTTGACAAAGTTTAGTCTGTTACACTATCCGTAATGTGTATTTACATAATAATATAATGTCTTATATTGAATTAATATACGCATAATTAACTTAAGATCGTAAAAATTGACAGGCACATTAACTCGCATTAATGATGTACCGTAAATCCTTCAATCGATATAAATTAAATTGACTATTATTATAAACTATTCAAAATCTATATTTCGCAACATATGAGAACATCAAATTATCCCATTAGGCGTACAAACTTTGCTTCCATCGATTTTATCGAAAATTCAACGTTTTATTGTAAAAAAAAAAACTGATTATACATTTATGATTCAAAGTATCGTCCATTGTCAGCCAGAAGGAAGCAAAGTTGTACACTTAATATTTCCCCGAAGCAAAACTCGACAAATCTCTATTCAATTTTCTATTATACGCAAATAAGGCGCTCATTTCGTTCTGTTATGCGGTCAAAAGTGCAAACACGTTCTCCCTGGAGGCTCTCCGCAAAAGGGAGTCATTCAACGATGCATTCGAAGGAAATCGCCAGCGTACAATGGCGCACTTGTTATGTGGGGCAGAGAAGCATCTTCGTGGTCCAGTTTGCGAGCACGTCCGCAGTGGCGAATCCCTTGCCAAGTAGTATGAACTTTTT
The DNA here is from genome assembly GCA_038496175.1 of Ampulex compressa. Lineage (NCBI taxonomy): Eukaryota > Metazoa > Arthropoda > Insecta > Hymenoptera > Ampulicidae > Ampulex > Ampulex compressa. The sequence goes on from JBCFXI010000937.1 coordinate 90,505, forward strand.
GCCAAGAATCCACGAGGATCCTCCTAACGCGTGGCGTCGGCTAAAGGTCAGGGCCGAAAAATAGGAAATAAATCCCCAGTCGCGGCTTCAAAAGCTGCCATGCGATCGGGCGCGTCCTCGAGGATATTAGTTTCTGGCTCTTCGAAATGGCCCTTCCACGCTTTTGGGGCGAATGTTTTTCCGCGGATAAAATATCCGTCGGGCGCGACGAGACGCAGTTCCAAAACTCTTTGCCGCAGCCCTCCTTTCCTTGGCTCGCTGGCGAGCACGCTCTCCTTTTCCCTCAGGCGTCGCCATCAAAATTGCACCTGCCTCGCCGTGCTGCCCGACCACAACTTGAGAAAAAAAACCACCCCTGTTTTCTCCTCGCCTATAGGGGCCTGAAATTTCAGTGGCTTCCGGGAGAACCCGGTCGTCTTGTGCAAATTTACTCGGTATCCGTTGCAAAGAGTGCCCCCTCGCCCCACTGCGTTCACGTGCCAGATATTCGCTCTGTCCGTCGAGTGGCCGTGGCGCGTGTGTGTTCTCGATGAGGCGATGCGAACTGCGAATATTAGGCGATCCTAGGAAGAGGCGTCCGTAAGCCCCCATTTGCCAGAGATTAATGATACGGATTCAATTTTCCTCCAGGCTCCGTTATCGGTATGTAACCTTTGTGCGACGTGGCATACTAATCCTGTCATAATACCCAAGCGGAATGTTGAAATGTATTGCTATTCAAATCCACAGGGATGGATATTCTTAATCGTATATTTATTAATAAAAATAGATCTTCGTACGTAAGGCTGGAAAGACTTTTCACCTGGAATATTCAATCGTCGAGAGGTAGTAGGAATACTGAGATATAAGCGACTATTGTGGCGTGTGAGTTGTATGCCTGTACATGGCTATGCGTGTGATATTAAGATGCGCGACAGAAGTTCAAAGCGAAAGAGCGATTTTGTGTATTAATACTTAGAATTTAATATATTTCGTGTCAACCCCTGTTTTTATTAAATTATTATATATATATGTATATCACTACTAACTATATATATATATATA
>JBCFXI010000938.1:0-91452 GCA_038496175.1 Ampulex compressa
ATATTCACGCTTCGGGACGTATTCCAAAATTTGCAAGTCTATTTTTTATATTAATTTTCCGCACCGATTGCTAAGGTCACTTAGCCTAGGACCAACCCTTCAAGGCGTATTTCGAACCACCAGAGCTACAGTATCATATACATACCGCATCTAAAAACCAGAAATACCACGAGCAAGTCTCGAACTTTAAAAGTTTCCCCGCAAATTGAACGCGCAAAGATTCGGCTCGTCGACAAAGCTCCTACCACAGATTCACTCCTATCCCAGCCAAAATCGCAACAAAAGTAGAACCACGACAAACCCGCAAGACGACAACTCGAGGCGTCGCGCTGCATCGAAAAAAATCCTAGCCCGCGATTTCACGGATAGATCGATCCATCCCCATCGACGGACCCTTAAAAAGACAAGCCCGGGCTGGTTCCCCCCCTCCCTCCTCCGTCCGCCTCCTCCCCTCGAGGTGTCGACCTCGCACAAAGGCCGCCTCGATAGTACTTACATCGAGGCTGTACATGCCCACTTGGTCGACGACGTGAGAGCCGAATCCAAGGTAAATTATAATGGCATTGCCCGAAAGCTGTGCGCCAGGCATGAACCAGGAAGGCGGCGGCGGCCACTCAGGATCGACGAACGCCGCGGCCCTGTTTGCACTTCATTTCCTCGCTGCGCCCAGGTTTTGCATGCGGCCTGCGCCGTCGAGAGGGTCCCTAGATCAGTATCGACGATAGGCCCGTTGTTTCCCTCCTTCCAAGGGCTTCTCTCCCTTCCACGAAGAAGGCAGGTCCTCGCAGGAGGAACGAGACGCGGGGCCCATTGTGGGCCGGCAAATAAGGCCATTGTGGCATCGTTTAAATACGAGGGCGCCGAACACGTTAATGACTCCGGCGTTATTTCGAGGGCGAATTCGTGAAAGGCCCGGGGAATAGAAATGGTGAATAGCTTTGTCCATTTGCGCGCATTGTCGGCCTCCGAGCCAGGGCTCGTTCTGCACGAGTCGCCTTGCAGATCGCGATCTTAATAACATTTTCCAGGCGCTCTTTCTTCGCGGATAAAGGGGCCCTGCGCGATCGACTCGAGAGGCCCTCGTACGTGGAGGTCGGCCCGGATTTTTGTTCCTCTTCAGTCATCGACGTGTCAAAGGGCCCCTCTCGAGGGTTCGTTTCTTGCATCGAATGCTCCGCGTCATTGACTGCGCCCACTTGTTCCGTTCGCTTAATATGTTTTTTCTTTTTCATTCATTTTTCGGCACTGAGTGCTAAGCTCGTTTCCTATAGGACCTACTGTTTAATGTGGGTTCTGAAGCATCAGAGCTATGGTATATATTTTACATGGAAAAAGCAGAGGCGATGGGAGGGATTCGAACCTCGTGGCAGCTTGATATGTTTCTATGGAACCTGGATACGTCTGGATAGGCATATCGTGAGATTTGGGATCCGCAGCTTCCCCTTCGTGGGTTTACATTCTTGGGTAAGGAGGGTGTCGGTGATTAGGACTGTGTATATCGTGGCTTGTGTATATTTCTTGGAGAAATTGTGAGTGTTATAGGCGAAGAAGAAGCGAGGGATGTCGATGTGTCTAGTAAGTCGATTGGAGGATGGTAAGTGAATTGGAGGTACTGTGGTGTAGTGGCTAGAGGTTTGGACTTTCACGCGGGAGACCCGGGTTCGAATCTCGCCTATCACCAATGGTTTTTTCATGCGATATGAATGCTACAAGCATGTCGAAATCCACGGTAGAGCTTTAGCCAGTCGATGTTAAAAATTTAATAAAAAGAAAGTATAATAAATAGGATAGTCAAGGTTTTGGTAAGCTACTGAGATAAGTACCTACATTCTGGCGAAATATTGATATTCCGATCCTACTGGTCCTTTCAGTAATGACTATTCCGATATCTATACTCAATTCTACCACAATTTTCCGACCATTCAAGAGAAAGATACTCACTCTCTATACCATCGATCCACACCCTTATCTCCTCCGTGCAAAAGTCAACCCAATCACCCTTTCAAAAACCCTCCTAACTATCCTACCAAGGGTTAATCGGCTAACACAGCTCGTGCAACGATCATCGTCATCAGGATCATCGTTCCCTTGGCAAAAAGCGCAGAAAGCCTCGACCGTGAGGGGAGTGTGAGCGCAGAAAGAGGCGGAAAAAGATGGCTCGTAAATAACGAGGTGTTTATATGAAATTGCGCTTCTTGGAAGCTTCGTCCCGGCCGTTCTTTCGGCTTTCTCCCGAAATTTACGACCAGCCCGGCCACACGAGCGCCTCGACCAGGATGCCGACGACGACGACGACGAGGACGACGAAGACGACGACGACGACGAGGCCCGACTGTCCGTCCGTCATATTAGCATTCCTCGAAGAGAGCAACGGCGACTATTCCTCGGCTGGACTTACATTATGTATCCACCATTAACCGGACGAGCGGCACAAAGCTATTGTCGGCCCGACGAATGGACTCGAGTCAACTACGCCCGGGAACGACACGTGATTCATGGTACTACTACACACGTGCGGCCACATTAGAGAGACGAAAAAAAAAAGAGGTGGTGCAAGCTTCAAGTTGCGCGGTGCCTCCTCGTACGAAGCACGTGGGAGCTTTATGGAAAATGACTGTTGATTTTTTTTATTATATTTTTTATTTTATTATTATATTTTTTATATTTTATATTATAGTGTTTATATTTTTTATTATTACGTTAATGAGAATAGATAATGGAAGTAGAAAGGGGAGAGAAAAACGCAGGTTGCGAACGGAGTCTTAAATTAACCTTAAAGCTCTATTAGCTCTATTAAATAGATGTAACGAAATGGTATACCTTATATTTCATAAATGTTCATAAAAATACAATAATAATTAAAGTTATCAATAATTGCTGGCAAGCAATTCTCGATAATTTGATTTATCGATGATTCCTCGCAAGCACCACTTTTCGAGATGTATTATAAAATACATTGGTAGTATTATAGCGGTTAAAAATACTCGACCAGGAAATTTCCCAGGTCGCCGAAACATCCCCGGTAGCCCTCTCCAATCCGAGGATGACTTTTGGTAAAATATAAATTAAACGATACGAATCGTCCCGAGCCAGGTTTCTAAGTCGTGGTAACAATAAGATTATCTCCCCTGTTGTACCTGCATAGAGGCGATGGTTATGGATCCACGGTGGTTTATACTCCCTGGTCTAGTCTGTTCGGCCAGACTGCTTGGCACCGTCGAACAATGCTGGGCCCATACCGAAGGGCATGGGGCACCATAAAGATTCTCAGGACCAGCCTGGATTCTTGGAGTTTCCCAGAATAGGAACCGCGCGCGGCTATCTTTCATTCCATTCGACATCGGACGGCCCACTAAAAATGTAGTCGTTCCTCAAACATTATTTTGACTCGGCAATGCCCTCGATTATGGTTCGCTTTAAGGGCCAGCGAAGAAAGGGGAGACGATTCAATGCGATACACCTGTGCTACCGTGGAATGACGTCTTCCTTCTGAACTCCAATTTCGAATTTGTCCACAGTTAAGATCATTAACCACGAGGATTTTTATTGTCGAGATAAACAAATCTAAAAGGTGAGAAATTATTCTTATTTCGTCAACAAACTGATTTTATTTCCTTAAAATTTGAGAGAGACTGATTTTATTTCCTTAAAAACTGATTTTATTTCCATAAAATTTGAGAAAGAGGAGAGACGCTCGGACAAGCTGTACCTGTTCCACAGCGGAACAGAAATCTCCTTCGAAACCCGAATCATAAATTTGGATATAGGCCGGACGTTCCTTTCGAGGGGGATATTTCCGAAGAAAAATAAAGGTACGAGGAGGGTAGAAAAGTCCAGGAAGCGGTCGATGCGAACGAGGATTTCCTCGAATTTGCGAGTGGTCAGCGTGGAATCACGGCTCGCGCTCGAGGAATTCCACGGCTAATAAAATCGAGCGGACGAGGTGTGTCGAGGTCGTTCCTCGATTGTTCGTCATTCATCGTGAAACAAAACCGCTTTTGCCATTCGATTTTTTTTCCCCTCCTTTCGTTTCGATTGCCATCGATTACCGAATGTTCCCGCCGATTGCGTCGCTCCGCGGCTGCGAGTAATCCTACCGTAAAGCCTCGTTAGTCCCTCCAAACTCCAAACGCGCCGCGAATGCGAGGAAAAAAAGAAAAAAAGAAAGAAAGCAGACAGAAGGCGACTTCCTTCCAGAATATCGGCCCTCGAGAATTTCCACCTAGGCAGTGTCGATTTTCGAGTCATCGCTCGGGAGATTGAAATTCGTACGAGGAGAAGGGCCACGCGCATCTCTTCCAACCGAGGTTTTCTTCTTGGCTACAAAAGCAAGGCGCTACCGGCCAGATATTCGGAGGCCGACTTTCGAGGAGAAGCGAAGGAATAAAGGAAGAAAGAGGAGCGGTACCAGCAATGTTATTGTTATATCTGCCAACTCATTGGCCGCTCGTGGGAACGTCTTTGTGGTGAGCAAACGTGGCCCACAATGCGTGAATTAAAAAGAAGCACGCAGCGCCTGTTTTTCTTTGGAACGAGCACCGGAGGATGCCCCGTGGGCCATATTTTGTTTTCGGAATGATTTGCGCAGTCACTTCCTCCCGATACTCCCAAAAATTACATCGCTCTGCCGATCGACGATTCGTCGGGACAGAACTTCGCTCGGAATCGGCTCGATGCTGCTTTTTACATCTCGCGAAAAGCCATCGTTCTTTCATGCTGTTTTCTGTATCCTCGATGCTGCGATCTTATAATGCTTTCTTCCTATATCTTTCAATTATTCTATCAAACCCACTGTTTTATTCGTATTTCATTCTCTTCCCATCATAAATATAGCTGTATTATAAATTCAGTATAAACATATATAATAAAATCTACCCAGGTAATAAATTCATAGTCGCATAAGAATCAAATTTTAATTCGAGTTTTAAAAATGTCTGTCACTATCTCCACACCGTTGCTCTATACACTATTTATACAAACGTAAAACCTAATCTCTCAAATGCCCCAGTCTCTACCCTTCGCTCCAGGCCTCCTGAGCCATTGAAAATTTGCCTTCAAACTCGACGGCTGCGCTATGGAGACGATACAAATAAAGGATATTCCGCTTCTGGTCGCGAAATTTTACTTTTTGGCACTCTTAATTTCCTTTTAACGCGCACATTATTCACTCATATACAAATACGATCTCTCCACTGAGATTGCCTCGTGCTGCTGCTAATACGAATAACAAAAAACATCGAGTGCAAAGAGTTAACAATACTCCACCCGAAGGAGACAATAAACGCGACGATACACGAAAACCTCCAGGATGGCCTCGTCTTAGATTCCGCCTCGCATCTCCCGCTTCTAAGACCTCGGCCTCCATCCGCTAGAGAGATCATCATCCTCCTCGTCCTTCCCTCCTCCTGCCTCGATAGGGAGCTCCGCGACTATTTTTGTGCACGAGCCGCGAGTACTTGTCTCGGGCCAGGACGACGACTGGTCGCTTAGAAATGCAACGAAATCGTCGGTCGAACGAGCCCGCACGGTGATCGACTCGCCACGGGTGGGCCATCGCGGTAAACGCGCGGAGGAGGGCCAGGGGAGGAGGAGGGGGGAGGGTGGAGGAGGGGGAGGAAGAAAGAAACAACAAAAAGGGCAGCAACAACGGCAGCGAGCATTACTCGCTCCGACGCCCACGGGATTGTTCCAGTATTGTGCACCTTGGCAGGTGAGCCTTTATGCCGAATGGCACGTCATTCCCGTTACGACGGGGCGATTCGACGAGTAATTGAATTCTCCTTTTCGACGGCCTGCGAAAAATCGGCTCCCGGGCTACGCCCTCTAAGGCCACTGCTCCGGCGATCGCTTCTGCCAACATGGTGTGCCGAGAGACGATCTTTGGTTTCTTTTATGATTAATTTTTTTTTTTGGATAATATTAGGTGTACAACTTTGCTTCCGCCGGGTTTTTCTTCTTCTTTAAATCAGGGATTCGTTGTAAAAGATTAGTGATTAGAAGTCCATGGTTGGCTGGGATGGAAGCACAGTTGTAGAGTGAGTAAAAGAAATCTCTTTTTGAGACTGGTTGTAATCGAAGATGAGGATGGATCGTGTTTGAAAGGCCTTGAACGTTTCATGTCAGTTTGTAATATGGAGGAGTGTATAGAAGGTAGGTACTCATCGAAACAAGCTCGAAGATCTCGTTGATATATTAGGTTGTCCCAAAAGTGTCTTCCGCTATCTACACGCTGCCGCTTTATTTGACAATGTTTATGCAAACGTGAGACGTAATTTGCTAAATGTTCCAGTCTTTATCCTTCGGTCGTCTTCTAGTCGTACGTATAATTCAATAAAATAATACAAAGCGAATATGTCGTGCGCCATTACTTCTTCGTAGAGCGTAAGAAACTTTTGGTGCAACCTAATATATTGTGTTTGAATTAACTTTGATTAAACAGGCGTAAGTACCAAAGAAGAAGTTACATGTGTACCTTTAAAGAGGAAACTTTTTGTACGTGGCATCTATAACTATACATTTCTGTCCTTGGATTGGTGCGCAATTTTGTCCCGTCGATCAGGGCGCGCATTGTCCTCGCGTATTTCCCTACTTCCTAGCCTTCTAAAAAAATCGTTCGCGAATCGTCCTCCCCAGCGACGCCGCCTCTTTGGCCCCTTCTACTCGGTTATTTTTAACCGCGTGATTATCGTGCCAATCAGCCGTCGGAGAAATTATTTTCCCGATCCAATGCAAATTCGCCCCTCGTTATCCGAGGCGGCACAATGCCGACTGTCGATGCCGATCCCAGGGCGGTCCGCTCGAAATTCTTGATTTGCGCACGGCTTATTAGTCGGGTCACGGGGTTATATCCATCAAACACCATCAGCTCCTATTGTTTCGCTTCACCTGCGATGCTTGGTCCCGCTCCGAGGACTTACCCGCTTTCTTTTAGCCAGCTATGCATACGCTTATGTACAGACGGCCCAGAAAGTTTCTCGCCTCCCTCTTATCTCTGGCTCCGCGACTCGAAACGTTCTTCGCGAAATGCCCAAAGTACGAACGCACCGTTCATCTTAGGTGTTTTAACACTAGATATACCTTACTAGTCGTTAAAAAAAATCGTAGTACTTTATAACGATGTCTTTTTTTAGATTTTCCATGATTTCGCTGGAGTATTCAGATCATTCGGTTGACGTATTAAAATTTCCTATCGCTCTTTTGGTTTTTTAACCATGTATGTGGTGTTCTAAATATGTCCTGAAAGTAGCGGGTAATTCTAGTGTTAAATTCGATCGAAAGTGGAGATCTACTTTGTGAAGTTCTAGTGAAATCGAAGAAGTCGATTCAAAGTAACTTCTTTGGATTTTGGATATCAAAAGGGTATATATCGAAATCATTTTGGATAATCGAGAGGAAGGTGAAGAGCGGGGATCTTACTTTATATTATCATCCTTATATTATTATTAATCATGTCGTTATATTCATTATCCAGGAAACCATATCTCTGCTCAACATTCTTATCCGAGTACGCGAGATAATGGATAATATTCGGAATTAATATCACCGGTCAACGGGGAGCATCCAAGTTGCTTCTCCATCGCATCCACTTAGTCCGTGGGACTCATTACGGAAGTTCGTATCACCACTTGGCTCATGGTCATAATTACGTTGAAGTTATAATTGAAAATTCAAACGTTAACTACACCCCACGCTGCGTCGTTTCGACGATTCAAAGACAATTCCAGAAAAAGACGCGCGAGCAATGTCCGAACGCATCTACCTACTGTACTTATTTATAATCTTTTTCAACCATTCAACAAGACCAAGTAAAATACACATTGTTACCTGCTGGAAAAAATACCACAAACCTCGCGTACATTCAAGAACATCGAGCACACCTATCGAATCATCGTGCCAACAATAATGTCGCTGATAATTAGTGGGATTCCTTCGACTATCCCCCAATAAAATCCGATCAGCCTCCGCATGAAGGATCGTAGATTCGATAAGCTACAGCGTCCATCCTGATTTCGGTTGCGAGCTCCTTCGAGGATATTACCCCAGTGGGAGGGGCAGGGATATCCCATCTAAGATTCCATCGGTCCACGCCCGGGTAAGAGAGCATCTCGCGGTCGTATTTTACAATATTATTTCCAAGTGCCGCGCATCGATCCGCTCTCCTCTTCCCCTCCCCCCCTCTTCCTCCCCTGGTCCAGGCATTCCCTCGTAGAATCGTGGCTTCGTACCTTAACCATTCAATCTCTGAATCACAATAACGGCACCGTGATGTATAGCACCGCGACTCGGCATTAACATAGGATCCAAATATGTAATCCCAGACATCGCTGGCGGCCATCTGATATGTTCATTATATATTATACCGCGAGAGCGTGTACCTCATGCACCGCCGCCGCGGAACAAGTAGGTGCACCCTCCCTCCTTGTATGCACGCTGCAACGCGTCTAGTTAGATGCGTTTCAGGTGTGCACACGTGCACACGAATGCTCGAGCTCGGGGTACGCTCGCCGTACTTTCAGCGCGTAATAATAAAGGGAGAAGGCAAAGGAGGGAAGAAGGGATTAATTATTACCGCGTTCCCAGAAACGAATTTTCGAAATTAAGTAGCGCGCGCCCCCCGACCGTGCCGTTTCTCCTCGTATTTCTCCCCCTTTTCTCTCTCTCTCTCTCTCTCTCTCTCTCTCTCTCTCTTTTTTCCCTCTCTACTTTTTTACTCTTCCTCCTCCTCCTCCTCGCGTCGGCATAAGCGAGAGAAGCGAAATGGTCACGCACCGTGAGTTATTGTATCTCCTTTTCCTCTGGTCCTCCGAATGGAAAGTAGCCTTGCGCCACAGCTTGGAAAGGTTTGCCCCTTTGATCTGGGATTTTATCGGGGTGTGTTTTGAGGAGACTCTGATATGCTTCTTGGTGGCTCGAAAGCTAGGATCTGGGATTTTATCGGGGAGTGTCTTGAGGAGATTATGTGCGATATGCTTCTTGATCGCTCGAAAGCCAGGATTTTCTTTGCGTTTATTCGCGCCAATCGCGGTTTTGGTGCCGGTTACAGTCAGGAGCGTGAAATACGCTCGTTAATTATCAATCTAGTGAAGTAGTCGAAATGACTTTATCCGTAGTTTCTCAGAAAAATAGCTGAACCTCGTAATAGCTTTTTGATTTCTCGTGATTCTATCGCTAAGCGTGAATCGTTCCATCGATCCATCGATATCTCCTCTCAATACCCTTTATCTTTGAGGATATACTGTATATAAATATATCCAGAAACTGGCTGCTAGGTTTACTGCTAAATGGCGACGCGATTTTATCGAAACATCGCCTCTGCAAATACGAATCAGTTGCTTTCATATTTATCCCTCTAATCCAGCGGAGGAATCCACGAAAATCCTGGAGGATCGTCGACTTATCGTTATCGTCCTTTGTCATCGCCGAGCAGCGAACTTCCCAAGCGGCTCGAACTTCCAGGCTCTATCGAAAGTTTTCATCGCGGTAGCATTTGCGAGGAAACAGGGGCATCGCCATCCTCGAGGATCGCGAGGCCATCGAAATTTCGCCAGCCTTATCGACGCGTCTCTTTGCATGCAAATCGAACACCCACGTGCCTCTGGGCCGACGATACGCGGGATACTTCCTGATAAACTTTACAGCCCGCTCTCGAAATCGGATGCCTTCCTCGCGGCGCGAGCGGAAAGGAGAGCGAGAGGAATGTCGATGACGAGTGACGAGGCGTGGGCGCGATAAGCGATCGTCGAGAATCGATCTTCTCTTCGCGCTGGATCGCGGGATACAACGATTTCCGTCCTTCGATGGTCGCCGCGACAATGTGAACAGCTCGAGGAACGTACTATATCTTTCGACTTGCGATTTCTTCGAGGAATTTAGGCGTTGAACTCTGTTGAAACAGGCGAGTTTGGTGGTTGAGCGAAGTCATCGAACTTGATAGAATTAAGGAGATCCGCGTCTTTGGGATTAGTATTTGATTTAAGTGAGAAGCTCGTGTTTGTTTTACTTTAACACTGCAGGAACATCCCATATATTTCAATCCACCAGAAAGAATAAAATATATGGTCAGTGTCTGCTTAAGAAATTTTGTTCAAACGCCCAATTACGAGCATCGATACAAATTTCCATGTCTACCACTACACGTGCACTCGCATCAGGGTTTAATTATTAAGATAAAAAGACTTCAGAATTAGAGAATAAAGATCACAAGACTTCAGAAACCCGTGAGTCTTAATATCAGCCCTAATTCCAGCTATTGCCAAGACACCTGGAGTCAGAATTTTAATTGCTTTGATAAATTGCTTCGATTTTTCTCGCAGGTTCTCAGTCAGGACTACGGCCCGTCACAGTGAGGTGACGCGTTGAAAAGTAAAAAGCATCGGTGCTGAGCGATCCACGCTCTCCTCCCGCCGACGGTGCATTCGTGGAAAGGGCGGGAGATGGTCGTTTGTCCGCGGTCTAACCGGCCTTTCGCTGTTTCAACCGCGGCGAGGAGCCGAAACAAGACGTAACAATGCGTGGGCATAATTTAAAAAGCGATAAATACGTCCCCCTCCAGGCCGGCTCTTAAGCTTGATAAATTTGCGGTCGCGGGATTTTTATTTCGCGACACTCGGTCAGCCCGTAGGGCGATAATAAAATGGCTTTATTGCGGCTCGGGGAGCAAAAAGGCGCGGGGTCCTTGGGCAGCCAAGGTCTCGTATTTGGGATGCCGGATCGAAGACGAGATCTTTTTCTTCTCACCTTAGGCACAAATGCCTCACGAATTACACCATTTCGCTTGGAAGCGTGGCTCCTCGTCGTTCCTGTACACTCCATTTGAAATTATGTAAGTCTCTATCCAGTGGTAGGAGAAGGAGAAGGTTTAAAGGATTTTATTTTTTTTTATCACCATCACCATTGGTATTTTTTTTTTTTCATTTAATTATTCCTAAGTTATAAAGCTGATATAACTCCTCTTCTTATATCTTATATTAGGTTGTCTCAAGCTGTTCCCTGTTCTATAAGGAAATAACAGGTACACAAGGCATTCGTTTCGTATTACCTTATTGAATAATATATACAACTAGAAGACGAACAAAGGACAGACCACGATGGATTTGCTTAATATTATCTTATTGAATTAGATTATATTATAATTACATAATTACACAGAAGACGAGCGAAGGATAAGGAATACGACCTTTGGATAAATTATGTTTCACTTTTATATAAGCATCTCCACATAAAACAACTGCCTGCAGATATCAGAAGACGCCTTTGGAACAACCTAATACATTACCCTGTACATTTCCATTTATCCAAGTTTCACTCGCTCAATATATTCCACGATATTCCAAAGCCCAAAATTCTCAGTTGATCTTCACAAATTCACGAAGAGCGTATTTTCGATGCTCGTAGAATCATTCCTTCCACGATTTTATCGCACCTTCCTCATCCATCCAAAGCAGATATACGGCGCAAGTCCTTAAACCGACGATAAATTCCGGCGCAATTACGAGAGCGGCATCCTAACAGCGGGCACGAGGTGTCGCCTCGACATATTAGAACAGGCTACTTTGGTGTCGCGGCCAAAAACGAAAGGACCGAGCGTTTATATATCTCGATCCCTCGATCGTCCAACGGCGGGGGGGGGGGGGGAGATTTCGAGAGGGCCGATTCACGCAGGTGGCACCCTCGCGTTTGTGTTCGGCGTCGGTGCCCCCCCTCTGGCTCCTTTTTCATCCTTCCACGAGGAGCAGCTCGTCGGGATATCGTACGCCCACCTCGCGTTAGATAGCATCTTTTCTACCAGGAGCTGGACAGAACAGGGGCGAGCCACCCGGTGGGAGCCGCCACGGCCGTCATCCATTTCGTTGGAATAAAGGCGCTCCTTCTCTTATTCTTCCGTGTCGATGCGATTTTTTCACCATCGACCGCCGAGACACTCGATCTCGATCGGAGTGTGGGCCCGAGGGATTTTATCGCTCCTCTTGTCGCGGAGGTGAGTGAATGAGTACATTAGGAGGGAACTCCTAACCTCGATCCTCCTGATGTGTAGTATTTAAGATAACTCGTGGACGTGCTCTTGGAGAACGGTTACTTTCGACGCTTTAACAATTTGTCTATCCTGGCTATGGTGCAGGTTTGTTTTATTTGTCAGAACGACATCGTGTATGAGTGAGTCGCCGATCTTTGTCCACTCCGTGTGCGGCTCGATAATCAAAGCTTTTATTCGAATCGAGGAATAAGCGAAGATAGAAGTCTATGATATAATCTGGAGAACTAGGAAATACACTCCCACTGTCCAATTATTTCCACGCCTTTTTTCTCCGCGTGACTCAATTCATCGCCTTATATTCTACGTTTCTATTCTCATTTATCCCTGAATTTCCATAATAACTATAATCATCGAGCCGCGCAGAATTACACAGAGTTATTCAAGTACACAGAATTGTTCCTTAAATTAGAGGTATTCCAGTCAGATACACAGACTTATTCCTCAAATATCACACTCATCGGATCCATTGCGCCCTACCAAACCTGGATTATTTACTCGCGAACGGAGAACTCGCGAGGACGCAAGGCCGCGCGCTGTGACACAGGTGAAACGACTGCGGGGATGATGGCCGTCCTGATTTTCAGAGGCGCTTTCCCGGCCCCCGGGGCCTGCTATGTAGGCGCCCGCTTTGAATGGAATAGGATACGTGTATCGCGTAGAAAAAAGGCAAGGACGATGGGGAGGATTTGAACCTGGGTTTTCCGCGGTTGAAGTCCGAGGTTCCGTCCGGTGCTTCGCCGTGTCGCCTGAATAAAAGTTTCACGGCCTGCCAGGCCGTTTTGTTAGGCCGTCTAGGAGGTGTCGACGCGACAATCGCGACGCGCCGCCGGCACTGTCTCGAGCGTCTCGATATCCCATTATTGCTCTCGCTCGCGGCACGGTTAGATCTGCCCGTGGAAAAAAGCCCCCCTCCTTCCCCCTCAACCCTCCCCTGCCCCGCCTCGGCCAGCTCGCTGTAAAGCAACGTTAATAATTGTAACAATGGTTTTTACGCTCCGCTCGACTGCGAGAATGGCGGGCACGATAGGCGGGAGTTTCCCTCCTTTTTTCTCCGCTTCATTATATAATACTCGGCGCGTATTGTCGCGTTAGTTTTATTGGCTCTGAGTAAAAAAATTAATGGCAACGAATGAGAGCGGGGAACAATGCTCGCTGTTCGCAGAAGTATATACATGCTTGTTTTTCCTTTATTAATTACGAAGTCGGTGATACAGTGGTTCGGAATTATGGAGAATGTAAATACGAGGAGGGCTGATAGTCTCTTGGAAAGTACGTATAGTCTTTAAGATTATCCACGATTATTGTGTTCGCGTCTCGTTGTTTTCATTATTTGTATATTGTATAATGTATGCATTTTCTTTATTTATATACGAGGGATATTTGAAAAGTTTCCGGCCTTGTTTCTATAGTTACTTTATGTCGAGGACTCTTGTATTATTTCAAAGTATTCTTCCCTTTACTTTACCGCTCTTCACCTTGATACGAACCTTGTATTATATTATATATTCATATTGTAAGCCTCATTATTTTAGTCTATCGAAATTCCCTCTTTCCCCCTTATCCTCGAGACACACCTTGTCGCCTAAACGTGTACCTGAAAACAGTCCAGGGCTCAGCGCCAGATCCCAAGATTTCACGTGTATTTTCGGGAAACTGGTCGATCCACGTTTATCCTGGAAGTAGCTCACAGGCCACGCAGCCAGGACCAGCCTCCCCATTCGTCCGCGGAACGTTCCTCGCGAGCAAACTCCGGAGCTTTCTTCCCAGGGAGGGCGAAAATTGCCGATACTTCGACGAGTCCTTCGATAATTACTCGCTCCGCGGCCCACAATGAGATCGAAGGTTCGATCGTGGATCAGGCTTCTCCTTGCGCCCCCTCCCTTCTTCTTCTTCTTCCTCAGCCGCTCTGCTCGTCGATGCGGCGACAATGTGCAGCAATCAGCGGCCGAGTCGCCTCTAATCGCGGCCGAACGACAATGGCCAAGAAACGACATGGGCGTGCGCCCCGCGGTAGCGCCTAATGGGTTTTGTATTTCGCCGATTAACGTTTGCGGATGACATTCATAACCCTCCGCCTCCGTGGGCTCCGCAGGGAATATTCATGGGTCTGCGTTGCCCCCTCCAGTGACGGATTAATCGGCGTGCAAAACGAGCGCGCGCCCGGGGCGCTGGGGAGAAGGGAGGGCCAACCTGGCGGCTGGAAGTTTTTCCTTCTTTCGCGCTTCGTTCTTATCCACGCTTCGTTGGTCCTTAGCTCAGATGTTAGGCGATATCGGTGCTTCGGGGTGAGTTTGTTGTTTTATATGGAATTTGTATTTGTCGCAAAGAAGGAGTATCGTGGTTAGGTAGTATATTGCCTTTGAAGATGTTTCGTACGATTATGAGTGTATATGTATGCGATGCTTATGGGTGTCTTAGAGGGATTTGTAAGAGTACTGATGTATGATTGAGGGAGATATCTGAAAGGATTATCCGCGAGATTTGCAGATCGTTTTATATGTAGCTTTATGCGTGGTTTTATATACAGATGTGATTTGTTGAGCGACTCGATTTATTAAATGTTCCTCGATATATCCTAAATACAAAATTGAGAAACATCGAGCTATTATTATTTCATACTAGTATTTCAAGCTGTTATTATATCTCGTTTGACTTTAAATTCTTATGGAATATCAAACGGAGTGTTCGTGGCGAGGTGGTATAATAGTCAGATATTCGGGCGTCTCTCCGCTTTGATCCGGCACTGGGCAGACCTCAGGAGCTCGGTACGAGGAGGAGGATCTACGATGGAAAAGGCAGGCGAGAATATCTCCCGGATACCCCGTGAAACTGGTTCCCTCCCCTCCTTCCTGGCCTCTCCCGATCTTTTCCTCCCCTTCTGCAATGGGTTACCTTACGAAAACCCTGAGGGTACGCGCCTCGGGAACGGGATCCACAATGAGAATTGAGTTTCATAACCGGGCCACGGGGGCACAATGAGTTGAAATTGCGTTACAACGAGGGTACGGATTTATTATGTCGGTGGTCCACGTGGTCCTCGTGGGTTCGCACCGATGGGACATGTGTTTCCTCGCTTCTCGCGGCCAGGGAATAATTACCCTTTCGCGCGGAGGCCGCAGGAAAAAGGTGCGGCGGGGGGCATCGATAATGCAACCGTGACTCTCGGACTGTGACGACTGTAAATACGTTTATTTCGCACAGCTTTCAGGAAGCGAGGGATTTATTCGGATATCGAGGAAAAGGGAGTTTTTCCAACGAGGACTAAACGTGGGGTGGAGAATTCTACGTGATTATAGATGTACTAAAATTCATGCAAGAAGTAGTGTTGATACAAAACGCAGATTTTTAATTAAAAATTGTAAATTTTTATTTTAATTATTTTAAACTCAACTTAAACTAAAAAATAACTACATAATTATATAATTATAAACATATTTTAATATTAATAACGGACGTCTTATATTATTAGTTTCGCATTGGCTCTTCAACCATCTTTCGCGATACTCGCACTCTCCACTTTTCATCGCACTGATAAATTAAGCCACGCGAATAGTTAAGCAGTTAAAATCCGCATCGGGTACAATTGGACTAAAGGCGAGGAGGAGAATCGGTCATTATGATCGCGAGACAGATTTTGATCTGAAAGGTAGAAAAATCCGTGGGTCTCTCGGGCGAGCGAAGAGGGTGACGAATCCCACCGTGAGAATTTGTCGCCCGGCCTGGCAACGGACCCAAGGTTAGACCCACCTACTTCCCAGGCGGAACCATCGTCCATTCGGAGCACAATGGTCATCCATTCACTGATACTGTCGCGATCAATGGTGTACCGTTACGGGTAACACTTCCTCGTTCGCTCGTAATTGCGTGAGAAAACAAACCCGGCCCGCCTAATCAAACAGCGATTAACTCTTTACCACCAGACCATCGCGCTTCTATTGATTCGCGTAAGGATTTCGCCTCGTTTAACCCTGCATACTAAATTGTATAAATCAAAGCTCAAAATGTATATTTATAGCTTATAAATATAAAAATAAGAATATAAAAAATATTTATATAAAAATATAAAAAATCAAAATGTAGATATATATATAGCTTAAGAAATCATTAAGAATTTATCGTACGAATTTAACCCTGTATTACGATGCAATTATCCTATATCGTTAATAGATTACTTGTTCAACTCTATATCGCTTCGAGCTACATTATTGCTACGTTATTACTATACTTTTGCACTATTACCATTACTGCTACTATCACCAAGAGTCCAGATACAAGCAAGTCTTTATATCCTGCCTTAAGCAAAACTTCCACAGCGATCGGTGTTCAAAGGAAATTCGACATACGCTTTACCTTCGATCTACCGCACGTACCATGTCCTATCCAACATCACGAGCCTCCATAAAATCTTTATTACCGCTGCGGTTGCGACAATCGTCATTCAGGGCGACCTTCTTCAAAGGATTACGGGACTGCAATGAAGGGAGTCGGGACTAATCTTCGTATATCTCAGCCAGGAATCTGGGAACGGTCGAATCTTCTGGATACCGATTCTCCACCCGCGCCAGGCGCTATGGTTATTGTCCTTCTCTCCGTACGATTCCTTGGCGGCTTCGAGGGCAAAGCGCCTTTCGCCTTCGTCGCAGATCGAAGAGGCCTCCACTCACGCTGGCCCGAAATCCCGAGCTTTGATTCGGATTCCCAGGATCGTGTCGCCGGGGCGGACCATCGAGGGCGAAATAATCCGTGAAATCGGCCAATTAAAGCTCGCGAGGAAGAATCGGGGAAGCGGGTAGAAAAGGTCCTTTGACGGGGCCGTGCATCGACGCGTGGAAGGATCCTCGTCTCCCGAGCGATGTCCTTCCCTCGGGGAAATCCTAACCGCGGAAGCGACTCGCCTCGGCTTGTTTGTTTAATCTTTGCGGGGCTTTTTATTCGAGCCATTATGGAGGTCGGTTGAGCGCAAAGGCATCCGTCGATGGAGGAGGGGTACGCGAACTTTCTTCGGTTCCTTCTACTTTCTTTGGGATATTACCAAGGTGCCAGGTTAGCTCTTGTCTCGTCTCCTCGATTTATTCGATAGTCTCATATACGAAACTAGATTTGTACTAGTGTATTAGAATATTGATCAGAAACTGGTCCTTGCGAGCAATTATTAGTCGATAATTTTACATTTCTTAGATCTGTACTTAAATCATTAGGTATTACATTAAAGTACCAGTTATACACAAACCTAGATCTGTATTAGTTACATTACAATTACGCTTTCTTCTATTCCCATGTCTCACAACCACGCGCATGCGCAGAAGCTAAAGTACCATACAACCATATTACATAAGAAGAACACACTAGGCGATACCTCATCCAATCGACAAACGATCATTATAGCAACGTTATAATTCCACTTTTATCTATCAACACTATTCCCACTACGAGCGGTCAAATGGCCGGTCAGTGATTTCTTCGAAAAATCGTAGAACTTTAAGGCGCAGTTACTTCTGAGATTTTTCACGATTTTCTCACAGCGTACGGATCGATAAATCAATCCATCGACATTTTTCCCTCGTCCTCTTTTTCTTTAAGGACATATTTAGTACGCTTAAGTCTGTCTCGAAAATGGCTGGTAGGAATAGTCTTAAAAATCTTCAGCACGAGGCACTGCAAAGCCAGCGATCCGTCGATTTCCTGTCGAAGCGAGAATATCGGCACTGGATCGGGGAGGAAGAGGACGAAGGGGAGCCTGGAGAGGAGATCGAGCTAATTCGAAGAGACAGCGATCGCGGTCACCTCCTGAAGAGCGATACACATCCTGGGGTCGGCCGATCGGCGGCGACACATTTCGTGCGACGCATCTGCGGATCATCCTGCCGCGCTGTGGATGGGGATCATCGGGGGCTTTAGGGTTGCCCGAGGGGAGAGAAAAGCCGCCAAGAGCAATGAATGACATAATTGAATTTCACGCAGCACCGACTCCCCGGTCCAGGACCCTGGACGTGGTCGGCTATGAACTCCCAGGTAATCCCTCTTGTGTCTCTCCACGATTCGCTTCTGGAAAGATCGATCGAGGAATCATTCGGGAGCCCAGAGTAGCCTCGAGCCCTTGTATTCCAGGTTTTAATCCTCTTGCGTATACATGGAGTTTTTTTTGTACAGAATTTAGGGTACGTTTGTTTAGATTGGAAATCCCTGCTTCTTGAACGACGGGGATTTATTCCACGTACTACGAGTTTCGTGTATCGAAGTCGTGTTCTCGATGATATCGAGATCTTTGGATTATGTACGATTTCGAAGTCTTCTCCGTTTCATAGGTCGAAACGACGCTTTCGTGTTACGATGTAATTATACTTTACTTTGTGATTAAATATAGGGTGGGACATTTAAAAGTTTGCTTTTAAAAACGCTATAGAAAGAGTCTACATTGATATTTAAAACAACATTTTTTTTTATCGCGATGGTTGGAGTCTCCGATTCAAGAATAAAAAACCAGCACGATTTAGAGAAAGAACAAACCAGTACATCGCCCACCCTGTATAATCGTGTTGCAAAGCGTCGATTTACGGTTCTTCAACAAATGTCTGTACATTGATATTCGAATCATAACCTCAGCTTCGTTTTGTATAAAATATAAGACTGTATTCAGGGATCGTAAGCTTCTTCGGGTTCATAGGTGATAATAACGTTTTCTCCAAGCCTGTGTCGTAGCATGGAAACGTCATTTTCACCCATAGAATTCCAGGCTACGCTCTTGCGTCTCGTTCGAAATAAAGCTCGCGCCATACTCCTTCCTTTCCAATCCCAATGCGCGGCGACATATGTCGAATCTCCATTACGAGAGGAGCTTAAAGCCAAGCAGTCGGTTCCCCCGGGTGATTGGCCGTGTTCGAACACCTTCTCGGCCAGGGGACACTCGAGTGCGCGGGCGTATAATGGCGACAAAGGCCCGGGCTTTGTCTCAAGGGTCGATTATCCGCGACGCCAGGATCGGTAATAACATTTAGGTGAATACGCCTGCAGCATAGGTGGGTTTGCAAACAGGCGTCACTCACATCCCCGCCATTAACCGTGGCCCGGCTATCCATCCAGCCGGGTTACACTATACTTACACGATGTGTGTAAGGAACAAACGCCGCGGATGAATAGTGTTTCGTATGTTCCGTCATTGACTGTAATAGCGGGGTGGAACCCCCAATAGACGTCGGGTGTATTCAGCGGATTGAACGTGCGCCGTGAGCATTTAGCGCTTTCCCATTGTCCGTTTGTCCGGACGTCAGCATCACTCTCTGATTGGCGGAGAGTGATGCTGACATGCAATCGCCATTGAAAATCGTTAACTGTTGACTGCCGGGTCAAAACGCGGCGGCCATCGGCCCTCGTATTTCTTCGGCAATTTGCTGAAAGTAAAGCGCGCTTCTCGCGAAACGAATCGCGAAGTGGGCCTCGATGCGAGGCTATTGGATGGGATCCAAGGCGTTGTGCTTTTGAGATTGTGCGCGTCTAGGAGCATGAGGATCGAGGGATGCGAACGTTTTGCCTCGAGGAATTGAACGTGCGTATTATCGAAGTGGGTGATTTTACATCGAGGAAATAAACGTGCGTACGTTAAAGCCGATGATTTTAGGTCGAGAAATTAAACGTGCGTATTATCGAAGTAGGTGATTTTAGCGCGAAGAAATAAACATACTTACGCTAGGGTGGATTTTGCTTTTTTATTGGGTTCCATTAGACCAATACCCTTTAAATTTAGATATATTCAGATTTTCATTTGATACGAATATATCTAAAACACGTGAATTCCATTTAACATCCAACTTATTATATTCATAATAATATTCATTTGATATCAATAATAGGCGTCTTATAATATTCCTTTCGCATTGGCCCTTCAACTATATTCCACAACACTCCCACTTTACACTTTTCACCACACTCCTCGATTAAATTAGCAGCCCTCTGAAGCACGCAATTAAAATCCTTAACATCTAGGACTCACTATATTCAAAGACACACCATTCACCTCCACGAATCCTTTTAAACCAAGAACCTAGAAAAAAAATCAGATCCTCCCCTATTATTCCCCTATAGCCACACCAATTTCCCTCACGACGAAAGCCAAATATTTCCTCGAGACGGCATCGAAACTCGTTCCAAACAGTGGCATAATAATCAAGGGCCAATCGATATCGATGGTCGCGCAGGTCTTCTTTCCCCGGCGCTGGCTGCCTGCGACAAGGGTGGATTACGCGCGCAATCGGTTCACCTGAAAGGGGAAAGGGTTGCGCCCCGCCGTAAAGTTTGGTCTCCTAAAGCGTTCCGTTTCCATCGGCATACGTGTCAGACACGTCGTACCAGAGTGGAAGGAGCAAGGGGTGCGTATCCGCTCCCCTTCTTTTTTAATCTAGCCATTGTCATGGTAATGCACAGTGTTAGTTTCACGGAAAGGGAGGAGAGGGAGGAGGGCTGGGGGGAGGGAGACATTGTATCGCGCAAGAAGGGCACGCAGGGTGTACGCCCCTGTACGTGTGTATGTGCGTGTGTGTGCGTTCATGCGCGCGTCCGTGGATCCGCAAGGACTGCTCTAATTTCAAGGGGGAGATTTGTTTTACGAGCACTTCAATCCCACGGAAAGCAATACGCCCTGAGTAGGACCTGACTCGTTGTAAACAATTCGCTCGCAGAACTCCCCGCGCTCTCGTTATATTAAATAGAGGAAAGACTTCTCGGAATTCCTTCGCGGAAGGTCCGCGCGAAACGACGCGACCGCCGATTAAGGCTGCGCCAATCCGAGGATGCGCTTAACACCTTCACTGCCAACTGCGAGGTGTCACGTGGTCCGCGCTACGAGTTTAGATCGATCGCGATTGGTTTGGGGAATAAGTTTGTCAAATACACAGACATCGACACGATCATCGATAAACCTGTCCAATTATTTGCCTTATTATATATTTCATCTATAAACGAAGGATTTATTGGTGTTATTAGATTTTGTGAGATACTGTGTTTTCTTTAAAGGAAAATCTTGATAATCAGAGCAAGTTGTTTTGAATTTGCTTGGCAGTGAATGGCAGACTCGTACCTTGGTCATCGTCGTGAATTCTTCTTTCATTAAGTTTTCATTTGTGCTTCGAGAATTTCCATGGGTTAGGATTGGATATCTAGGTTGTGCGTAACTTTACCCAAATTCCACGTTCTGAGGGACATTTTAAAGACGTCAAGGGTCTTTATATAGAATCTGAAAATCCTGCATACCTGTTATTCTACATTATCAAACACGAGTGAGGATTTTAAGAGTCAATATGTCTGCTCAGCTATCATTTGAATTATATATGTAAACCTATTCACTTATGAATTATATCATATATGAATTAATTCTAATAGTGTGCAAATAGGCTGCTTCGAAAGACCGCGAAGTATTCGTTTTACTAATCCACCGAGTCTTTCCATCGATCCATCCTTTTTCATCATTTTACCCCAACTACTGTTCGCAATAAGGTATCCAAAGTCCCGAGAAGCAACTATCGCGTCGCGTGGAAATGTTATTGACTCTAATTAAAGAGCGGCCTCGGGTGACGTAATATTGTCCGCTTTGTCTCGGGAATTTCGAGGTCGCGTAGACAAAACAGGGGGTGTCCGTGACGGGCAGGCAGCGGGGAGCAAAATCTGGCGTTAAAAAGCACACCCGGCGCAGTAAGCATCGGCTCGACAATGGATGCTGCGTGGAAAAGTGTCCATAACCGACCGGCGTGGGCCACGACAATGGACATTCGAAGAAATGTATGTTTGGGGCGCACAATGCCGGACAAAGGAGCGATCTAAGTGCCTACATGTTGCACACCACCGTGGCACAAATACCCGGATGTGCGTCCAATGGATCCCGACGAGGATCGTGGCCGGTCGAGCCTCGAAAATGCCTCCATAGGCGGCGAGCCGTGAAAGGTGCACCGTTTGTTTTGCTCCTATGCATACTCTGGAAACAAAAAGGGAGAAGGGAAGCAACCGATCGATCTCCCTATGCGCGTCTCAATTTTTCGTGCGTAAGGGGCGCTCGAAGTACGCCTTGCAGCGATTGATATTGGTAATAATAATACACGATAATGATCTGCGAGCATATACGTACACTTATACTCCCTCCGATCTTTCTGGAGTTAGATTTTCGTCGACGAGATCGATATTCGCGTGTGGGATTCGTGTTGTTGGTCGAGTAATTGGTTGTTTGGGTCAAATAATTAAAGTTGTTTGGGTAAAGTAATTAAAGTTCTTTGAGTCAAATATGTAAAGGGGGTAATAAATACATCGAATTAAAAATCGGGGAAAATTAAGAATAAAAGCGAGAAAGAACCTCATACGTGAAAAAGACGTGGAAAATAATCGAACCATTGGATAATCGATAATATTGATAGTATTTTTCTTGCATGGCTGAATGTCTTCCTCCAGGCGATCAATCGAGGGTTGAACAGGGATGTTGCGTTGAAAGACCCCTCCAGTTTTTTCCCAAAATTAAACGAAATTCCCAATCAGTCGCATAACGGTGCGCGTAGACCGAGGTTGGGCGCTCGCAGATTTATGGCGCCCAAAGATGGGAAGGACAGATGTGAAGGAATCGCCTGGGCAGCCGTGAGGAGGGCAATATCGAAATATTGCGATCTGGTCCTCGGCTTTAATGGTCGGCGCTGTAAAATCTCTTGCGCGCTGTAAACCGCGCATTCGGGGGCTGTAAACGCTCGAAACTCACCTTCGTACCTAGGCCCTCCTATCCGCAATAAACGTCGCTCGCGTATTTCGGCACTTAATATCCTAAGTGGATTTTCGTCCGTTGACTTCTCGACTTGCGAGCGTGAGGCTTTACGACCTTGGCTCTGCAACGAACGCGCGTCGAAGGGCCACTGAAATATCCCCGATGTCCGGCCTCTGTTACTCCTGTAAATGCGGTTAGCGATGTCTCGATAAATTCGTACGCGACACTTCATAGTTTACGACTAATCGTCCTACGGAAGACTCGCGATATCGAGCAGGCGCTGATTTTAGGTGACACTCTTTATCGATACTTGGATCTGATTAGCTTCGACCTCAGCTCATTGACTCTTTCGAAATAAAACAGTGGAAGTGTCTGTAAGCTTGCCAAATACACATCATCCCTCCGCTCGTTTATTCTACTCATTATACACAAGCTGGTGTATCTGGTTTCATTCGTTGATCCGTATCGCGGTCTCTTACCAAATGCACATATAATAAATATATATATGTACTTCCATACGTATATATAAGACAGTTTGCGACCTTCGCGAGAAATCCGCAAACCCTCTTTTCCATAGACACAACACGGAAGATGACAAGAGGAGACACGCACGGAATTTCCTATCTCCAAATCCAGAAGTTCATCTCGCGTATCGACGAATCCCTCGATCGCCAAGTATCTCCCTAACCAGGCACCATCTCGCGGTTCCACCAACGAGCACGCTCCCACGTACATACAGATTAGACGCGGGAGGATTAAAGGAAGCCGTGCCGGTCCTCTCCATCTCGTTATCCGCGCGGCAGGCACAAAGGCCGCGTTGGAAATCCGCGAGAGGCCGTGCCCATAATCGGCACGAGGGCGCGTTTGTACCCCCGGAAATTGCCTGCCGATCTTATCCACCCCCTCCCTCCCCTCCCAGGGCGCGTTTCGTTCGGCGTACCGAGCCTCGCCCCGACTAATACCCTCTCCTGGCCCGTAGTGGTAGAAAATGGTGTAATTAGCGCGAGTCAGCGGTGACCGTGCTCGAAGCCCGTGCAAGCTTTGGCGGCCGCTCTCCCTCTCTCCCCCTCTCTCTCCCTCTCTCTCCTCCCCGGGCGCGCCTTTGGGCCCCTTTTAGACGCGATTTGCACGCGCTACCGGCTCGCGATTCGCCGGACGGCGGATAAAACGGCGGTGTAGAAGGTCGGCACTGCCGCCCCTACTGCCGGGCGGTCCTCCTCTAACGGGCTTTAATTAATTACTCGCTCGTTTTGTGCGCGAGACTTTCCAGCCGGCGAGCTTTGAGCGACTCGCGGATCGGCGAGCAGCCCTCCTACCCCCACTCCTCCGCCCCCTTCCCCCCACCAGGAGCCCGCCGCGGCGCAACCTTCTCCACGGAGGCTCGTCCGGGTACTTAGCTATCGTCACCACCTTTTTTCAATGCCAATTAGCGGCGCCCACGCTACGGTTACCTCGCAACCCCCGAGGGAGCCAGGGGCGGCCCGAGGGGGGGGGGAGGCGTATTCAGAGGGAGAGCCGGCACTTCCGCTCTGTGGAACAGACCGCATCTTTGTTTCGCGGCGATAACGACGAATCGCGACTCGGACCGGGGTTTCAAGAGAGGGGTGGGGGGGTACTGGTGGTCGAGGAAATAATCTTGGCCCTTGTTAAGGCTCGCTATGCAGCGGATTTGAGCCTTTCGAGGGAGTGTGCGGGAGGATAATGGTGGCTGGCGAGGATTTGCTGGAGGGATATTGTTTTGCGTTAAGGCGCG
Source organism: Ampulex compressa (assembly GCA_038496175.1). Taxonomy (NCBI): domain Eukaryota; kingdom Metazoa; phylum Arthropoda; class Insecta; order Hymenoptera; family Ampulicidae; genus Ampulex; species Ampulex compressa. Next base: position 24,517 of record JBCFXI010000938.1, read on the forward strand.
CGAGGGATGATTTCTTTTTTTTTTTTTGGTGGAGATGCGTGATTTTGGAGATGTGGGGGGGATTGAGGGTTTTGCTAAGGGGGAGGATGATTTCGATGGGTTTTTGTGGTGTGATTTAGGGAAGGAATGGATCGTATCGAAGGATTGAGATTTCTTTCTTGGGGTCCTCTCGCGTTGAATATACGCCTAGTGTCTTAACTATGCTTTGGTACTTTACTTTAATTACGTTGTCGCGCGATTTTTCTTCGATATCCAACTCGAAGAGACTCTCTCTAACTTGAGGAAATCGATCCTTGGGAACAAATCTCCCTATATAAAGACCACAGTTTATAACCCAATCGACACTGGTCATTCTAACCGCTTCCTTAGGTTCAGTTTCCATCCTCTATTACATACATCTATCATACAGAAGGCTAACACATTAAGCATACGTGTACAGCGAACGTTTTCTTTCGCCAAGGACGCTAAACAATTTTCCTACCAGGTCTATCCAGGGTTTTCTAAGCCGAGGCATTCATCGATGTCGCGCCACTCGAAGCGGAGCAGCCAGTCAGTCACGAATACCACATCAGCGCCATACTTAACGCCTTAAACGCAACGTGGCCTTCGGTTCCGGCGTCGAAGCCACCAACGTCGGCCACGAGACGGTCCACGTGGCACGGGGCACCACGAGGCCCATCCCAATGGAGTCCCGTCGCACGGGAACGAGCGGCGGTAAAGGATTCGCTGCCTGTCCTCCTCGCTCTCGCTCGAGGCGCCGCCTCTCGTTTTTTTCCTCTCCGGCTCGTAATTGCCGTTGAGTCCTTTGAAGTCTGCTGGCACAAGGCCGCCCTCTCGCCGATTTTCCCTCCTTTGTCGCGGGGCGTCGCGGGCACAGAGGGTCGGGACCTTAAATCCGCGGATCGCGAGGAGCCCGGAGGGGGCGTTCGGTCGTCGTTGGCCCTTGATAACGCGCCAGCGTTCTCCGGCCGGGGCTCACTGTCGCCGCAATTAAATTAGAGAAATTAGCGAGCCTCCCTCGGCGGTAATTAAATAAGCGGTGATCGGACCGCGGAAGGAAGCGCGCGCGGCCTTTGTGTTTTTTTTTTCCCGCGCCAACCCGCTGGGTAATGCGAAAATTAGGCGCCGATACGTAATTGCCCCGGGGCACGCCGCTCCTATTGTTTATGCGAAACTGACGTTGAAAAGGGGGGAGGATTTTTTTCCTTCCTCCTTTTTTCTTTATTCTTCTTCTTCGCCTCGTAGATCAGCGTGGCTGGGAGATTATCCTCTGATCGTGGAGTTAGTGCAGGGGATTGTGAAGGGTGGTGATTGTTAGTGACGATAAGGTTGATAGGTTATATCGATGAGCATTTAAATTCTTTATGGCGCTGCTTGGATGTTTTATGCTGGTTTGAATAGGCTGGTTGAAAATTTGGTCCAAAGTTTCTGCGGGATTTAATGCGTTTTTTTATCGGTTTGGAATATTAATCGAGATTTGGGAAACGAGAGGTAGGATGAATAACGGATTGAATTAATAATAGCCATGATTCACGGTGATTTCGTGTTTCTATTAGAAAGTGCGGTTCGTATCAAAGAAGCCTTCCTTTTCGCAATTTTTCCGCGAGTCCTGTTTTCAGGATTATCGCCCCGATCCGTGATGGGATGAGCGATCCGTTTTTTTTTGCCTTTTCAAGAAAGAACGGGACAGGGTAAAAAGGTGGCGAAAGAGGGGGCGTCCCTCTTTCGAGCCGGACTAATAAAATTCCCGACGCCCTTGTCCTTCCGCGTCGAGGCGGCTGCATATTAACGAGCTCGTCCTCTCGCAGCCGCGAGGAACGATGCCAAAGAAGAAAGGCCTTGTGCGCGGAATGGGCGCGGCAGGTCGCGTACAATTAGAGTTACACGGTTCTCGTCTGCTCTTTGACGTCTTACAGTGGCCACCGCTTCAGCGGTGCGTATAGCAAGGAGAGTGAGAGAGAGAGAGATAGATAGATAAAGAGAGAGATAAAGAGCGAGAGAGAGAGAGAGCTGGAAAATCGCAGAGGAGCGACGAAGGGGCTGGAAATCAAGGAAAGGAGGATTATTACCGTACACAGGGAGAGAGATGGAGAAAAGAAAAAGAGAGAGAAAAAGAGGAAGACTGCAAATTCTATAAGACAACACTAATCTTAATAAAAACAGAAAAAACACAAATACCCAGGACTAAGAGATAAAGCGAGCAACGGATAAGAGGCGATCCGAGGTGGAAAGAAGTACGAGGTACACAGGAGCTCCGGCCAGCGCGAAGGCAAAGAGCGCGAGCAAACGAGCGAGCGAACGAAGTGCGAGGATAAGCGACGAGGAAAAAGGAACGCGGGATTATAAAAAGCGCAAAGGGAAGAAGCGACAGACGGAGACTAGGAATTAAGGCGACGAAAGAGGGGAGATGCGTGCAGAAAAACAGGAGGAGAAGATCGTGGCAGAAAGAGAGATATAGGATAGGACGCATAGAAGTGCCCAGCGCGGGAGGAAGGACGCGAGGATGCAGCAGGATGGGGAAGACGAAGAACGAAAGATAGAGATAGATAGAGAGAGAGAGAGAGATGGAGAGAGGGTTGCGGAAGAAGCGGCAAAGGGATGCGCAACGAGGGAGATAAAGAGCCGTGGGAGGCGAATTCCCTCTGATCTTCCTCCTGCGCCCAGCCTCGTCTTTCTCTCGACCTCTATCCACCCCCCGCCACCCCCGCCCCTGGCCCCCTCAGCGAGCCTCTTTCTAGGCTGACACCTTGCGATTCTTGCGCGGCTTTTGCGCGGCCGAGCCTCGCGGAGGAGTGAAATCGCCTTGGTGAAAGCATTTAATTAAAGGGAGCCACCCGGGCTGATGGAACAGGGAAAACTGGGCTCCGGGGAGCGAGAATAACGCGCGAAAGGGGGGAGCGGTTGGGGTGGAGGGCGGAGGGGGGGGGGGAGGGAAAGGAGACCAGCGGTGCACGCCGGTGGCAAAGGGGTGGCGCGAAACTGCGAAACATTGTCTGTTGGCGCACCGTGTCGCGAGCTGGCTGGCATTTACTTAATTAGAGAGCAGACCGTGCATTCGAGGCCGGGGCGAGGCTCTTCTTGAAGCCCCCGCTGCGCGTCGGCGCGGGGTCAAAGGTGGACCGCCGTGAATCGCGGGACTTTTTTTTTAAGGAGCCAGACCCGCTGACGTTTCAAAGACCGCCTGGATATTATGGCGAAGGCGGCACCGCCGATCTCTCTTTTTTTCTTTTTTTTTTTTTCTCTTTTTTGCGCTCTCTCTTCCTTTCCATCGCCCGGGCCAGTTTCGGGGCTGCGCAGGATTTTGGTGGCGCGTCGCGGAGAAATGTGGAGGGGGAAATTTGCGCCGTAGAGGGTTTTTTTTTTGTTTTTTAAGGGAAGGAACTTTGCGAGCGGTTTGAGGTCGAGTTCTTGATCGGTTGGCACTTGGAGAATGTGTGTCTCTTTGAGTTTCGCGATGATTTGATCCGCGCTTGCTTTTAGTACGATATGCTCGTTTATGAATTGATTCACGTCTGCTGTGAAGCTATGTACGGTTTCTGCTTCTACTTTTACGGATGATGATTATAGTGGGGGGTGTTGTTACATTCTCAATGAACAACAGCAGCTTCTACCTCTGTTTTCTATTCGCCTTCTATTTCCAAAGCCATACGTAATACCTTAAAACTAGAACTAACGAACCACTCGAAACGACTGGTCAGTCGTATCTTTAAAGAATCGTTGCTCTGTACGACGATCCATTTTCCGAGATTTTCCACGACTTTCATGCAGTATTTAGACGCTCGTATTAATTTATTCAAGTTCCCATGCGCTTTCTCTTTCTCTTTTAAATATACGCGGTGCTCCAAACATACCCCGAAAGTAGCCAGCAGTTCCAGCATTAAACACGCGTACAAAATGGCGGGTCAGGAGGGAGAAACGTGACCGTCCTATGCCTCCTTTCCTCCTCGAGACGAGGACATAACCTCTTCCTCGCGGTTGACCTCCGTCAGGCATCGATTCCTCGGGGCCTTTCGCCGGTCGTTTGTTCGACGCTCGACGACAATACGTCGTGAACGCCGACACGCAAAATCCTCGTCGGCCGCAGTGCCAGGAGTGGACGCGAGCGGGGAATGGCGGAAAAGAGGCGGAGGAGCACCTGGCGCTGGAGTCCGCACCAGCCTCGAAGACTGCGCGGCATTATATTTGGCGACAATGGATGAAAAACATGCCTTCGCACAAACTCGCGCGCTCTTCCTTTGCCGGACCTCCTTTATTGCCGGGGATAATGTGCCTTTATCCCTTCGCGGGACCTAGGACTCGTTCGGCCATTGTGAGCGGACACTTCGCCGGAGGCTCGAGACCGAATCTATCCGCCTTGACCTTTTCCCTCCGCCTTCCTTTTCTCCCTAAACTACGACACGGAACGCGCGTCGTGCCTCGAGATCCTCCCTCCTCCCTCGAGAAGTCCAAGTCGCGTGAGGGATCCAGCGGTCGATTACGTAATCCTCGATGCTCCTGGAGAGAAGTTCGATGCTCCTGGAGAGAGGGAAGTCGGCGCATCGATCAAAATCATTGAATCAAGATCGCGAATATTAAAAGCGTTGACATGGGATTTTACGGAGGGATAAAAGTAGAGCGCGCGATAAAACCTCGCGTTGAGATTTAACTCCTCGAGCTCGGATTTTTGCGTATGAAAACGTCGAAAATGAAACGCGTGAGGTACATCGGCGGAAGCTTGGGTCGTAATCCCCCTTAATGCAGCCGGATGGCGCTGTAGGAATTACATACCGTTATTCCAGCGAGTTTCGGGAGTTAATCGCACGTAATTGTACTGGACGAAGCCGAGCTTGAATACCCTCCTACGTGCCACGATTCTTCTTCCAATTTGATCGGTCGACGACCATGATTTTCGCCAACCGATCTGCTGGATCGAGGTTCAGTGCTCAAAAACACTTGGAGCACTCGTTTCACGCTCGATTTTCGCTCGAGTTCTTCTTCGAAGTCTCACGGCCGAATTAAGGGCGGCGTTCGGTGTTGATGGCCGATTTCACCGTGGTCGTTAAAGGAAGACGTAAACAAGGAAACGCAAAGGCGGGTAAAATATAACTGTGTCCAGGGATTACGGTGCAACCCTTTCAAAGGTCCGGTCAGATATTACCTGGCCTGTGCGGGGCCCATTGTCAGGCTTCCTTTGGCAGGGAATAATTCGGCTCATGAGGAGCATTAAGACAATAAAAGCTGGCCGACAATCGCGAGGCATGGCTGGTGCATTGTGCCATGGACTGTTGGACGATCGAGAGACAGCGCGACTTCGTGGAAACATTTGCATTGGCCCATTGTTCTTAGGATAAAGGGCAATTCGCTTTATTATTCGGCGCAAGTGGATTAAACCGACTGTCCTTTACGACGCCTCGAAGGGACGGCACTTGGGCATGAGGAGCCGGGGAAAAAAATCGAGGAACCGGTACCGAAGGAGGTACGGCTCATTGACACTTTAACGATCGGGGTTCGCGCGTAACGCGGCTCGAGTGCGGATATAAAACAAACCCTGGGCCCCCTGAAAAGCCGAGTAACTGGATTAACGAAGTAACAAACGTAAGCTCCAATCTTGTTTTGAACGATCCGTGAATCAGCCCGCTTTGCTTTCTCGCGTAATTGTCCTGTCACCTATAGAATGATGGATGAAGGATCCCACAATAAATAAGAATGCGCTATTGAACCTCTCTCTCTCTCTCTCTCTCTCTTTCTTTCTCTCTCGATGGAAGCGTGTTATCGTTACTAAAACTAGTTATTTCCAAACAAACCTTTTTGTCCGCGGCTTTCGTTTTAAAGACGCGATTTCTCTCGTAATGCGGGGCTTTCGATATCCTCGCCAATAATCCGCTTGTGTATATATTATATTTCTGTCGTTTATAACGAATTCGTGGCTGCTTTCTATCTCCAAATTGCATTTCCGTCTTCCACACCAAACGTCCATCCACACTGCGGATACAATGTTCAGCGGTTTAAATACAGACTTTTGTTTCTTCAATTACCGTTAAGACTGTTAAGGTTATTCGCTCTAGGACCTACTGTTCAAGGTGTATTCTAAAACACACAGCGTCACAGTGTACATATTATATGGACAAACCAGAGGGATGCTCGAATAAAAAAATCTCCAATCACTCCTCAGTTTCTGTAACCATTTCAAATAATCTTGGACTCAGTACCAAGGATTATTGTCCAACATTTATAACTTTTAAAATCCCCAAAACCCCTAAAATCCACCCTCAAGACCCCCAGCATCCCCTCCATCGTCTCCTACATCAGCATAATTACACCCAATCCACAATGCGAATACGATACCTATCCTTTCCAATACAAAAATTACAAATTACCTTTCCAATCCATCACACCAAATCCACAATGCGAATACGATGTTTATCCTTTCCAATACAAAAAGCCAAAAATGACCTCTCGATTCCCGTCTCAAACGACGTTGGGCCCAATGCCAAACACCAGCGTCCAATACTCCGCGACGCTTAAAATCCCTAAAACCCATCTCGACAAGACAACGCACTCCCAGCAGCCCCGTCCCTCGCCCCATTCGCAAGCGGGGGCTCTCGCGCGGGTATTTCATTTTTCCTTCGATCCCGCAGGCGGCCGGAATTTTTATTATGCCACGTACACGTACGTGAGGCGGACAATGAATACAAATTCCCGGGAGAAAGGAACGCGGGCGGCGGCGACGTCGGTGCCGATGAAACAAGCGGCCTGCCAACCCCTTCCTGTCCCGCGGCTGCCAGGCGGAGGGGCGGTGGGCGGCGGAGGGTGCGCCCGATAATGCCGCACAATGACACCCCTGCGCCGTTCATAAACGGGGAAAAAACTCGCGGCGTGTGTACGTCAATGCCGCTAACCGGTGGCGCCGGCTGAAAGGCCGCGTATCTTATCGCCGCCAATCCGCAGCTTGGAGCCATTCAGGACGGAGGGCCGGAAAAAAGTCCGAGCGGACGATCCGCGGGATGTCGGGGCGAGAATGCGCCCGACAATCGGCCCTAATTAACACTGGGGCCCGCGAGCCTACCGGGTGTCGAAATTAAAACACTGGGATTCAATCGTATTGGAGGCGAGAAGCATTGGGAATATTATGCGGGGGGAGGACGCGTCGGAGGCTTGATCTGATTAACGCCAGAGCCGTTCGAGATTACTGGCTGTCGAAGTTAAAACACTGGAGTCGGGATTAAATGGTATTGGTGGGGGAGATCAGGGGGGATATTATGTGGGGGGAGGATGTGTGTTAGGATTGGATCTAATCGGCGCTGGAAGCGCTCGAGGTTGCTAGGTGCTAAATAAGAACACTGGAGCTGGGTGTAGAGATACGAGCGCTGGAATTAGGATGAAAAATACCAGCCGTGAGTGGAGAGTCCGCGAATATTTGTTTTCATCGAAATAGTGGTACGACGCGAGTTCCAGTTGCGTACAATAATAACAGTGGAACTTTGACCGTACCTGTATATCATTTCAAAGCCATCACTACTTTGAGTATTTTCCTCGAGAGCCTTAACTCGCTACACAGGTCTATCCAACACTCCAGCCTCTCCCCACCAAGTAGCATTATCAGACTCATCAAAATCACTGATCGCGGTCGGTAGACCACTAAAACAAGCATCCTTTCAAAGCGATCCAATATTCCACATATAAACAATCTACGTACCAACGTAACTCAGCCGACCAATACCCAGCTCAATACCCAAAACATAAATCCACTTCCAATTTCCTTCGAACCCAATCTCCCCGAAGTCTAGGAAGCTCCAGAAAAATCAGGCTACCGAGGTATGGATTCGCGATTACCAGCTACACTCGTACAGCATTCTTCCCATCGTTCCGCCTCGTTCTTCGCGTACCACGGCCACCAGCGCCTCCGCCCCTGCGCCCCTAGGATCCGCCAAAACCGCCGCAAATACGAGACTATCGGCCGACGGGTTGACGCTTTGGATCCGGATTTAATCGTGACTCTTTTTGCCATTGGCCGATCCGCCTACCGGCCAAAGGTACGTACAGGCTCCATGGCTGGTGAAAGGGAGGGGGTAGGGGGGGCTGGGACGATTCTTGGACCTTGTTTTGGACGTTCTCCAAAACGCCGATATAGCCAGGTTCGCGCGGAGGAAGAGGAGGACAGCGGAGATCCGAAACGAGGGGGCTGCCAGGGTGGTGAGGGGACAAAAGCGCGGGGGCCTTCGATCGACCAGTCATCTAGGCAACAATACCGCTGACAATGGGCAGCGGGCCAGCAGTGTTTCATTAAAACATGCATTGAATTCGAGAGGGCCGACGAATTGGCTGAAACCGAGAGAGCCGGACCAACTCACCCCGAACTCCGTGCCCTCCCCCCCCCCCCTCCTCCTCCCTGGCGAACATTGGTGGAGCCTGGACGACGGTCGTTGCTGATTGAAACGTCGAAAAACTCCCCCCTCCTCTATCTTTCCCCCTCCCACCACCTCCTCTTCTCCCTTCCCCCTCCCCCTCCCCCTCCTCCTCCTCATCGTTGTTGTTATTGTCGTTATTCCGGCCGCGGGCGGTCGGTCGGTTTGCCCGGGTTAAATTGGAATTGTCATGTGAGGGAGAGCGAGGCGGATCAAAAGAAAAACAACTTGTATGGGATTGAGTTTAATTGTGAGCCATCCGCCATTCCTGGTCCGTCTCCTGGCTCTTCTGGGTGGCATTCGGCGCCGTCATCCCCGCGGAGGCCCCGACGAGGCCGGACTGTGGCCCGCTGAGAAAAGGGTGGAAAGGGAGAGAATGGGGAGGGGGTGGGGGGTGGTTGAAAGGGGGTGGGAGAATGGACGGGCAGCCGGGGGAATGGCGGCCGCGGAGAACTATCGGAAACTGCTTCCGATAAACTGGTAATTAGAAAGCCGTTGTCCGGCGCCCTCGAGGAGAGCCTCCTGTTCGGGATCCTTTGCCAGCCTCTCGACGCCGTGAAGCGGGCAGGGGTGAGGGGGTGAGGGTGGGGGGCTTGGGATTTCGGGTGTATTTTTTAGTATGGCTGTATCGAGCCCGCGTTGGAACCGAGGACCTATCGGATGGATTCGTGAATAAGTACAAGGAGGAGCAAAGTTTCGAGGAAGATACTTGTGTATATCAATGTAATAAACGTGATAGAAAGTTATATATATATATATATAAATGTAGTACGGTATCCAAAAATTGACGCGAGATTTGAGGATTTCAACCAGAATTGTATTCCATACATGATCTTGTACTGTACGCTCTATGATTCATCAGATCCACAATTTTTAATTATACACGTATCAGGTGTACCGGTATGAAGTGAGCGTTCTTTTGTGAAAATGAAACGCCAATCTTGAATGGGAAAGTGAACGAATTTTATTCAAAGTATCGACCATCGCTCTGTACACATTTCGACCACCTCTCCGGCAATTTGCGGATACCACGCGAATAGAATTCTTCGTCTTTCGAAGCAAACCAATCGGACACCCAATTTTCGACTTCTTCGTAGGAATCGAAGTGCCGCTCGGCCAATGCGTGACCCATCGATGAAAACAAATGGTAGTCGGAAGGGGCCAAGTCTGGTGAATACTGCGGGTGGGGTAGCAGCTCCCAGCCAAGTGCTTTGATTGTATCCTGAACCGGTTTTGCTTTGTGCGCAGGTGCATTGTCGTGTAACAAAATTACTTTGCCGTGTCTTCTGGCCCATTCTGGTCGTTTTTCGATCGGTGCATGATTCGAATTGATCGTTCGTTGTCCGTAGCGATTAGTATTAACGGTTTCATCAGGTTTTAGAAGCTCGTGATGCACCACAACTTTCTGATCCCACCAAACACAGAGCATTGCCTTCTTGTCGAATCGATCTGGTTTTGCAGTCGACGTCGATGCTTGTCTCGGATCAATCCATGATTTCTTCCGTTTAGGATTCTTAGAATAAATAGATTTTCTAGATAAATGTAGTACGGTATCCAGAAATGCATGCAAGTTTTGAGGATTTTATTCATAACCTTGTACCGTACACTTTATGATTCATCAAATCCACAATTCTTAATCATAGTTCCGCGTTTCCCATCAATATTATCCCTTCCCTCAATTTCAGGATCCATACAATGCTTCACGAAGAAGAATATCAGCGATATCGAGTATCGACGATTAAATTATAAACCGTGCATTCCATAGGCATCCCATCGCGCAAATCGCGTATTGCTTATTAAAAATAGTCTCACATCAGCACCATTCACGGCCACTCTATCCTGTGACGATAAATCGGCGCACCGGGCACGCGATTAGAAACGTCGCGGGAGGTTCTCAACGTCGCATTCACGTTCCACGGTGGGACGTGTAACTCCTAGAAATTAGGCCCAGCGATGCGTCCTGCAAGAGCGAGGATCCGCTCGCGACTCGCTTCTTACAGGTCGTTTCCCGGGATCCCCCGGGGGAGGTTTATCGATAGAATCCGGAGAATCGATATTCCCGAGTGTTGACGTTTGACGTGGTCCCATTGGCCCGTCTCTCTCTCGCTAAACGAAGTTCTTTGTTGGCCACGTCCGCGAGGACAGCCCTCAAGACAGTCCAACAATGCTCTCTCCCTGGACGTAGCGATGCTTCTCGCCCTCCCCCCCTCTGCCAGTACTTCCACTTATCCCCCCCCCCAGACAATCGAGCCACTCGACCGCCAGCGCAATTTTGTTCTCAATTTTGTTCTACGTCGTCTTCGGCTCCGACAATCGCCAATAAGCCGGCCAACTGAGATCCAATTTAAACCGTTAATTACCACGTTGGCCGGCCCTCGTCCGCCCTCCTGGCATTCGAGCCACCGCTCGCTATCTCCCCCGTCGGCCGTCCTCCTTCGGCGGGCACACTGTATTTTTCCAATTTAAAATCCTATCTCTTAATTTCCTACGTGTCACTGGTATGTCTGGGGATTTTTATGGAAACGATCGTATCTACTCTTTTCACTGTTCCTATGCGAGAGCGCCGCGCGCGCGGTATCGCGGACCGATTCTATCGGGGGCCCTTCCCTCATTTCTCTCTCTCTCTCTCTCTCTCTCTCTCTCTCTTGCCCTCTCGCTCTCTCTTCCTCTTCCTCTCTTCCACTTCGTCTCTTTCTCTCTCTCTCTCTCTCTCTCTCTCTCTCTCGCTCCCTGGTTTTTTTCCTTCCTCTCCTCCGAGCGAGGGAAATTGCACGGAACGGCCGTTCGATCTGCGCCTGCAATCGACGCGCACCGTGTTCGCCGTTATGTGCCGCACAAATGCGCGATTGGATCGACGCTTTTTAACGAAACGCCACCGTCTGAGCGCCCCTGGAAATCCCCGCTTCTGAGGAAATCGACGGCTCGGCGCGCTGGCTCCCTAGGTGCCCTGGCTTTTTGGCGGCGGCCCTGGGGTGGTCAGTCGATCGAATAAAATAGTCGCGCCCCCGGGAGCAAGGGTACTTTGTTGGTCGTACGATGTTGATCGGTAGTGGATCGATCTTGAGGCAACGCGTCGACGTTATGCATATCGAGGAATGATACTGAAGTTAAAGGTAATATCCTCGCCTAGTCCGTCCAGGTGGAGAAGCCCGTAATTTTTCAAAAAGAAACAAAAGAAAATCCCAAGGTATACCAAAGAAATCAAAGAGGAACCCAAGCTATATCCAAGAAATAAATGAAAAACCCAAGCTATACCCAAGAAATAAGAGCAAAACCCAAGCTACACCCAAGAAATAACTGAAAAACCCAAGCTACACCCAAGAAACAAAAGCAAAACCCAAGTTACACCGAAGAAACCATAGAAAAAACCCAAGGTACACCCAAAGCAGCTGTACCAAGGAGTGAAAAAAAGAAAACACCAGTCATTCCTTCCAAAGATATCCAAAAACAACGATACAATCGCTTTCCCCAACATCGACCTTGTCCAATCGCGCCCTTCGAACCGAAGTGGACACCTTCGCGACGTCAAATCCGAGGGATTTGAAAAAAGGAGCGGAAAAAAACGAGGAGAGCGATCGAAGGGAGGAGAATACGCGCGAACGGGAGCTCGGAAGATGTCGGACGAGCGGCGGTGCCAGCAGCGGTAGCCCTAGGTCTCCGCCCAGTAATATCCACACCAGCAACAATCACGGATTATTGCCATTGTTCGCGCGTATCTACTCGAAATGTACGGGCGCGCAGGTCTATGGGTATATACGCTCTTGATGCATCGACAATGGGAGTGGGTCTGTTCGCCGACCCAACGAGGTATTACCGACCGAACAAGCATGCAGTTTGTCCCCCATTGTCGCCTCTCGATACACTGGGAATAACGCCCACCCGCTGTATTTGCAGTATTCGGCACGGCTTCGTCCGGCCGCTGTTTGCCGTCGGCCCATCTTACTCGACATTATATCCGATTTGAAGGATCCCATTGTCGGCCCATTGTGGCGCGCTGGTCGATCGGTAACTCGATCGACGCCGCAGGAAACAAAGCCGAATTCGACCTGCTCTGGCGTCGTTTCGTTATAAGAACTTCTGGAGGCTGCTCTGTCCTCTGGCCTTCGAAGATATTGGAGACAGAGGTTGAAGCCTAGAGTGCGACTTTTGCTCGATCACACGATCCTGGGCGGTGCGGACTCGATGCACCTGGAGAATACGACTGAGATAACGCGACACTGTTAGAGAATATATTCTTAAGTATCGCTGTATTCCAGATTGGAGGAATGAATATCAGTACACTGGGTCTTTTATGAAATATAGGGTGGGCTATTTAAAAGTTTCCTTTTAAAAGCGCTATAAAGTGAGTCTACATGGATATTTAAAACAAATTTTTTGTTTATTATGAAGATTGGAGATTAAATCACAGATTTAAGAGAAACAAACCGGTAGATGGCCCACCCTATACATATACACTCAAGTTCATTCACTCCACCGGTCGCTTCCTCGATCCTTTCCACCCTAAAATATTATATTCCAGTAAGGAAATCAGATTTCGAGGAAGAACTCGATTTGGGACTTCTCCGTTAGTAGTAAATTACACGGACGCTCCCAAATGGCATCGTCCGGCTGGAAGGGGTTAAAGCCTAGCGAGAAGCGGCATGGCGCGAAAACCATCGATACTTCGCGGTTCGACGAGCGCGATTTTCGCATTAGACAATATACATCGGGCGCCCTTTGTGCCTGGTTAACGGCCGGTGCAACGAATCCTTGCCGCGGCTTTGATTCCCCATAAAAAAAATCATTTCTCACGATTAACCCTGGACCAGGGCTGCGCTCGGATCGCTGGAAGTCGACGCGGCGATAGCTGCGGTCCCTCGCCATCGTGGGGGCAGGGTGCTGTGGCCGGGGGGGTGGGGGCAGGGGGCGCACGAGGATCACGATCGCGCAGTAGGTAGAGCGCGGATTTGGCGCGGCCCGCAGCGCATCTGCCTGTAATCCGTAGTGAGACCGCTGCGTTGTTTCCCTGATCCCCGCATTGTGACGTCGCTTGTATACTTCATTGTTCCGCGCTTGGCGCCCATTGTTCGTAGATCGTGTACACCTACCAACCCCGCGTTCCTGCGCCATTGCACTGGGCACGCATTTGAGCGCGCACGGTCCTCTTCCTCGCCCTTCCTTCCTTCGTCTTTCTCCCTCGCGCTCGCGATCTCGAACGGAGTTTTCATTTTCCAGTATGTATATTCTACGCGTGTTCAGCGCAATGCCTGGTAATTTTAGAAAATGATCCCGCTAAACACGTTGCCCGTAACATGCGTATAAATATATAAATATATATGTATGTATATACATGACAAATGTACCTTGGAAGTAGGAGAGCCAATGTGCCATAATATTGCTTTATCTCGCAATGTTTCTACAAACGTAGAAGCTAATCCGTCAAATACCGTAGTCTTTATCTTCAATCGTCCTCCAGCTGCATACATGCTGTAATAGAATAATATAAAACAAAAAATGTCGTGCATCTATTATTTGTATACACCATATACAATTTTGCTCGACTTTAATAAATACTTACAATTTAACTAAGCCCGAAAGCATGCTTTAAACGCAATTTTGCACGATCACCTCGATTCGACAATGATAAAGAATGATATTGAGAATAATTTCAAACGGGAGGCATGTACAATTCAATGAAAATAAAAAAAAAAGTAGATACAGAAAATGAAATTAGCTATTCCCAAGAATCAGGAGCCACGGTGCTCAATATTCCACACGTAACTCAGCAGTGAAGTATTTCCATCTTCCGTCTCGTCGTTGTGTCGAGCGACATAATACCGTTGTCCACCTCGATTGATCTCTCGGCGCTTTTTATTCGTCGGTCGCGTTCGCTTTTGCGGGATTAGAAGAGGCGCTTCGGGGAGAACGATTCGTATCGGACTGAGTGGATCAGCCAGAACCGTTTAGTGGCTCCTAATCGTCCCGAATCGGACACAATGGGCGGATGCACCGTACGACACATGCCCCCTTTTGTCAAAGCACGATACCACGGCCTTCGTGATCCCCCAGGATTTTTGACGACGGGGGCAAGACAGCGCGGTGCGATCGAGCGGGAGCAATATAAAGCGGGACCGCTGGCAGTCATCGTGATATAAAAATAATCAAACATTCCGAAAGGATGTCCAGATTTTTATCGAGGCCATCGAAGTAAGGACATTGAAAGGTATCGTGGCTGAAAAATCGCCGAAAGTAAATCGTTTTCTTAATATTATTAACAAATCGAATTACTGGTAATACTGATTTTTCCCGTAACCATTTATGACGTCAGTATGGATATTATTATTATAAGAAAGTTGTAAAGCAAATTAGGTTAAAAATAATAACACATAAAAGCCCCACGTTCGCGCACCCAACTGCCTGCACACAACAGATCTATCAAAGGATTTCTTCAAAGAAGTACCTCTACAACAAAGATCTATCCAAGAATGTCTATCCAAGCAGTACCTTTATTTTCGTAACCATACTCTTACATGCACGTTACACATTTCCCAGATCATACTCACGCATTTTCCACCAAGTCACTCTGTCCCTCCACGGCCGCAGCGCCGCGTAAAACCAATTTCAAGGTCCATTGCATGAATCGGCTCGAGCCTCGATACCGATCGTCATCTCCAAGCGCGATGGTTCAATCCGCCCTCGGATCCGCGACTTTACGGACTCGATGTCGAAGAGGAGGACATTAAGGACGCGGCAGGGTGGAAGATCGAGTCCGTGGGCAAGGCGTTCGTGGAAGTTGGCGAATAAGCGCGCTATTAAAGGCGTTTAACCGCGGAGGGAATCGGAGGCGCGCTCGGGTCCAGGGACACAGGGACGCGCACGCACACGGGCAGAGGGCTCCAACCTTGCCCCGTCTGTGCATAAACAAAATGGGCCATAAAACCTCGAGGCGCTAATCCGCGCAGAATGCCGCCGCGTAGGATATTGTCAAACCCTCCTGCGGACCCGTTCACTCCGCAGGAAGACCAGCTGATTCATGCGGCCATATTTCACGTCTTTATGCATCCGCGAATATTTCAGGCCTCTCCGCGCGGGGAGAGGGGGGAAGGGGGAGAGGAAGAAATCGGGGGTAGAGCGAGAGAGAGAGAGAGGGAGAGGGGGGAGGAGTCGCCATCGGACGCGCGTCCGCGAGAAATTTCGTATTAAGGGCCCATTGATCGGACCTTGGCGAGGAAGACGTCCAGTTTTCGCAAACGGGAGTGACGAAGTGCTTCGGGATTTTGAGGCCGATCTGAGCAACGATCGTGGCCGATTAAATTGCAGGGCCCGTTGCAAGTCGGGGAAGAGCGATGGGCGCGCGCGTGATTGTGTTTTTGTCGATATTTTTAATGAATTTTGAGCGCGATGACGTAAATTACTCGAGTAGTTTGTTTTATGATGCCTGAAGCCTTTGTCGATGGATCGAGATATTTTTAATGAATTTGGAGCGCGATGACGTAAATTACTCGAGTAGTTTATTTTATGATGCCTGAAGCCTTTGTCGATGGATCGAGATATTTTTAATGAATTTTGAGCGGGATGACGTAAATTACTTGGGTGGCTTATTCTTTATTTATTATTTTATGATACCAAAGCCGTACTTTGTAATACTAAAGAGGCACGTGGATAATTATGCATCAAATTTTACCTGCATGTGTGTGTAACATGTAAAATATTAAACTTAATTTTCGTCCATATTTGATCACATTTTTTTTTTAAATATTATATAGTTATATTAAGGACAATTGGACAAGGTACAGGTGTGTTTAATCGGTACACGTATGCAATTCACTTTAAAATAGCGGATTACAGAAATCGTGTACAAAGGACGAAGGGTAACGAACACGGCAGGAATGTGGTAGCGGCTTGGATCTGGGATAGAATCTACCGAGGAACGCACGGGGTTTATTTGTGCTTGTAAACGTCCCGGGCCCGCGGGTGTACCCGAAAAATGTCCCTTAATAGCCACGGAAAGGGACGTCGCAAAGTCATTCGGTCTAATGTAATTCACACCAGCGTGTAAAATTCGTCACGTAGCGACGGTGACACGGCATGGGATTTCGTATCTCTCCCAAGAGCTTCTGTTTTCACCGCTACATTCTTCCTATTCAAACTCGAAAATCCCATTTAGCTTTCTCCTCGAGAAGGGCGACACAAAAATTATCCATTATCGGTTTATTAACGCTCATTCTCATCGTGAAGCTCCGTACAATTGGAATAATTCGGAGCGCAGCTAATTTGAAGTAATTATACAACAGAATTGTAGAGAAACCACGAGACATAAGCACACTTCTATTTCCATATAAGAAACAAGACCAAAAATCTCACAATTCCTTATCCATCAAACATACCTCAATATTAACATTTACCTTATATTCGTATTAGAGCTCGGAAGGTATTCTTCATAAAAATTCCATCACCAACTCGTTAAGCGATCGAATTAATTTAACTGTCCCCTATAAAACTAAACTCACACAGTCACCTTTGTACAAGTAACACATCCCACACTCATCCCAATAATATGTAAACTGTTAAATCCACCTGAAGCAAAACTATAACAACCCTAATTCAGCAGAGCCAGTGATTTCAGCTTTGGATCAAGCTCAATAGTCCATGGAGGCTCGATCAGCCATCTTTTTTTATTTTCTCGATCACCTACCTTCTCCTCGTCCAGCCTCCGAGCGTTGCCAGTCGAGAAGCGACACTTGTCATCGGTGAGAAAGAAAGGCGCGTGAATACGCGCAACATCCGAGAACGTATCGCATTACCGTAGGAACAGTGGATAGGCACACAGGCTTAGTTAGCTAGGATGGGTTTACAAAGCACTAGCCACTGGAAGCCGGCGGCTTCTATGCGAACACTTGCAACCTATGCAAACAAGTGGCACATCCTGGGCCCACCAGGCAGGGCGCATCGAGATGTTTGTAAATGATAATGACCATTAGAACGTCGTATCCAGGCACGTAGGATGTTCCGTTCTACCGGGATGATTCTTCCACTTAGCGATCGGCGGACGTGAAGAGCTCCCGTCTTGTGTTTGCTCGCGGATACAAGCCGCGTTTCCTCTTGTTTTTCCTTGAAACGACTGCGCGGGAAGCAGGAAAGGGCCCGATAGCGGATCGTATCCCTTGCAGGGCCCGAAAGGTTCGCCACGAATGTCTGCCAGGCCTGGAAACCAATCTGCGACCGAACTTTCGCTTCTTCGTCTGCATTCGGTTGCGACGCAGAAGTGCGATTTTTGGTGCTTCACAGTTTTCTGTGTCCTTTCACGGTTGATCTTAGTTTCTGATTTATCGGAGATGTAGATCGAAAAATGAATTATCTTTTTAAATCGTGAAATTGTATATTAAGTCTACGAATAGTCTTATGGAAGTATTAGGAGAGGGTGCTCGATATGAAAACTGTATTCACGAATCGAGTTTTTAAGAAGACACTCCAAGGTTCTTCACGCAATTCTCAAGATTCCAGAATACCGTCGAGTCAAGATTAACACTAGAACCACCAGCCACTTTTTGGGCATATTTATAACACCACATATGTCTTTGTTGTCAATTGACTTGAGTGTCAAAATGACGATCCAAATACTGCATGAGAATCATGCAAAATCAAAAAAAATACGTCCTTACAAAGTACTACGATTTTTTAAAGAAACGACCGACCAATCTGTTGACTTTGCGGAAAGATTTGTCATCGAAGAGGGCGTTCCTCGTCCCGATCCTCGTTAGGATCCGCTCGCCCGGTGGGGCTTAATTTGTAATAAAAGTTAACACGAGTCCACGAGCTGTGCGTTAAGGAGTTAATGAGCCCCGTGTCTCCGACAAAGCGTGCGCCATGGAAATCAGTCACGCATTGTCCGCTAATACTTTACGAGGCGGCCGAGCGTGGGCCAGACTGACAGTCATGGCTGTTCAAAGCGACAGCTAAGGAGATTGCTTATCCATTCCCGGTTGCGTCCTCATCGACCCGGCTTTATCGCTTTGGCGAACGGCACGGACGGGAATTACGCCTTCCCCGTTGCGATCGGTGAGTTCTTAGACCGACCGTAAACCTTCGACGATCTCGGAAAAGAAAAATCGAATTTAATCCAGAAGCCGGCCAAATCCGCCTCACCCAGGAGACCAAAGAGAGCGATTTAATGTCCGTGGAACTTCTCAGTATTGACCGTTTGACTGTTATTTAGAAGGAGTGAGGAGGTACTAGACGAAAATAATGTCTTGTATAATAAACCAGAGGCACACAACAGTATGGTTATGAGAATAATAGCGCGTATCTTGATGTTACAAAATCTTTGAAGTATTCAGGCAGTATTCAGGCAAGGGAGTAAGTCGTGTTAATTCCACAGCTTTTTTTTCTTTATTTGCGAGTACAAAATCGCTAACTTGGATCACGTTTATTCTCGAGCATCGGGAAATGATGGATATGCGCATTGATAATCCCTGAAAAATATACCAGTCGATTCTCAAAGCTCTTTTAGTTTAACACTAGAACTACCAAACGAGTCAAAACGACCGGTCAGTCGTTTCTTTAAAAAATCGTAGCACTTTATAACGATGTATTTTTTGAGATTCTCGCAGTATTCAGATCATCATTTTGATCTACTAAAATTTCCCTTTACTCTCCCCTTTTTTTAAAGATATACGTGGTGTTCTAAATACACCCAGAAAGTGGCTGTTTTTTTTCCAAATTTTTATTCCAAACTGTCTTCCAACATTCCTACATTACATCAAACTCCTATCTCGCCTTTTTCCAATCCTCTATTTCCCCTGGAAAAATTCAACCGTTGCTTCCACAGGAAGAAATCGAACTCAAAAGCCTGTTATCGCTTCTTTGACGCGAGGCAACGTCGATTCTCTCTGCGCTGGGCTAATATGATCGCGCTATCGGTCCGCTTTCGAGGGACAGCGGATAAAGCCTCGCACGGGGCCGCGCCGTACCCACGAGTATTTGAGGGGGGAGAAGAGATCGTAAGTAGCAATGCACCGTGTCATACGGTCCATTATATTCGGATAATACCCGGCTCGCGTTTGTTTCCATAATCCGGCGACGATACGCGCGGACCGATCTGCCTTCGCCGGACCCCATTTCCTCCTCACAATGCCCGCATACGTTTTTCGTTACGGAATTGTGCACGCTAATCTAGCAGACGTTGAGTGGATGGCGTTTAACACGTTCACTGCCAACCACGAGGTATCCTCTCATCGTTTTCTTTTCTTTTTCTCAAAACCTTGCGAGCACCAGTCGAAAATTATGCGCGCGTATAATTTGACTTTAACACTAGAACTACCAAACCAGTTAAAGTGACTGGTTTAAAAAATCGTAGTGCTATTATAACGATGCGTTTTTTGAGATTTTCCATGATTTTCATGTAATATTTAGATTATCATTTTGATTAACTGAAATTTTCTTTCACTCTCACCCGTTTTTAAAGATGTACGTGGTGTTTTAAGTATGCCGAGAAAGTGGCTGGTAGTTCTAGTGTTAAGGAAGATTTGCTGATTTATTTGATGCTTGTATAGAAGTTTTCACGGATTGTAAAGTTTGGAGGTTTGATACACGACGTTGTACGCGTATGATTTGGTTTTAAAAAGAAATCGAGGTGCGGATAATAAAGAACGAGGACTGAAGCGATTTTGCGATGTCGGTTGGGTACAGAAATTTTTGGCACCCAGTGTAAGATATTCTTAATTTTCTCATTCATATTATTGCATCTTTAGCGCTATTGATTGATATACAAATTTAGTTTAGGATCTAGGATTAAAGTTACGTAGACTCTATGTATATAAACCAAGAAATATTTTAAAGTTTCTTCGTTTCTTGGCTCCACATAAGCATGGTTAATCAAAACTTCATAATCAATTATCACATCAAACATCGAGTTACTTATAAGTAAGGAGTGCTAAGAATATTCCTTGGTAAGGTTGAACTTTATTTTTCCTCACGATTATAGCAACGTCGCTCGACGAGGGTGTCCGAGGTTTGGTCTCAGGTAATAATCACTCGGTTGGAATAACTCTCGAGGTCATCGCAGCTCTTCTCCAGGGATACAGAAATCTTTCGGGGAAAACGGTAGCAGGAGTCGACGTTTGTCATCCACATGCGCCCGTCAAAAAAACTTCGGGCGACCGGTTTTAATAGAAAAATACACAGTGCCTGTGCCAACAGCTTTTCCATGGAGGATATGTGTATGCGCAAACAATGGCCGACTAACTGGAGAACGTTGCTCGATAAACAAATACAGCCAGAAACGTGCATTTACACTTGACTTCGTGTCAATGGGACGGTTCGAAAGAATTTTGATGACGCGCGACGGTTGCGCCTTTATGTCCGACGCGCGTCATTCTTCCGCTTGTTCCAAGTGCGTTAACCGGTCCAGCCGCGCATTATTCGTCGATTCGACAAACATACGTCCGTGCAAACACGTTTTGTGCGTTTTGCGCCATTGAAAAGGCACAAACAAAATTCCTTTCCCGCGATTTACCCTGTGAAAAATACCGGCCGGCGCTTAGCAGGAAACGCGCTCGTCTCGGGGACCTTAGATAAATTTACTCCTCGCGAAGGTACCGAGAGTACTCAGTTTTCTTGCAGCTCTGGTTAAAGAGAATTTACTTCGTACGCTCGCTGGGATATGAAGCTTGCGTAGAAAAAATAATGGTTTATGCTATTATTTTTTTTTTCTGAAAAAGAAATGTAGCGAAAGGATTATTATACAAAACGTACTTGTAAGATACGCGACGAATAAAACGTGCGCCAAGTGCAAGCAATCGCCCATATCGCAACGATCTACGCATATTTGATTCAATTGTTTATTACTATGTATATGTAAACGGGGTGACTTTCCGGACCTGATAAACGACCTGCGTATTTTTAGTAATGCACGTGGTTCGTTCTGTACAATTTCTTCCGTGTAATTTTTAACGCCTACATTTTCCTAGGTAAGATTGTATACTGATTTTTGTCGTATTATAATTTATCATCCGATTCGCGTAAATAAATTTCATAGAACATTGGTCGAGTGGTCTATTTCGAGGAGTAATTGAGCCAGGTTACAAATATATATATATATGTACAAAAGTAGGTCCGTATGATTTTATTCATCATTTTCTTGCTGGATACTTCAAGAATTCCTCCCCTTATTATTCCACATAGAACACATGATTTATTATCACAAATGCACGACGCAGGCTTCATTATTAAAAAAAAAAAACCCGATTAACCGCGAGATTATAAGAATAAAAAAAAATCACGCAAAAGCCTACGCGCCTCTAGCATTTCCCGAGGATTCTCCCTAACCCGCGCTAAAGCAGCCGCAATTTCCAGGAGCCCCGGGCAAAGTCATCCTCGCAAATCGGCTAATTAAGTTTGTCCCCGCGTGAAAATCAAAGCCAGCCAGCGTATCGGGGCGCATCGGGCCGGGCGCTCGGCTCGCTCGTTTTCATCCGCCGCCGACGCGCCGGAATCCGACCGACTACTTTCCGCAGTTCGAAAGGGTATCGGCTCGCGTGTGCCGCGCACAGTCCGCCATTTGCGGGGGACGACCTGACGGCGCACAATCCGCAGATAATTACGACGTCCAATTAGCATTAATTACCGACTTCCTTTTAATTAGAGGCGCCCGCCTGAAATATCGCCGATATCGCGGCATCGCCACTTTCAGGAGGCTGCCATCCTCCCACCCCCCCCCTCGATTTTTTTTCCGCCACTCTTTCTTGCCCGCCTCCCTCCCCTCCCCCCTTTTTCCCTCCTCCTCCTTCACAGAAATCCGCAGGATTTCCACGCGCGGTTCGATCTCGCTCGAGAGTTAATAATTTAACACCGCGATGAGGCGAGAGGCTCGAAGCTGACTCGGTGCGATGACTCTAAGTTGGAGGAGGGGGAGGGGATACTGGGGATTAGCGTGGAGCCAGAGGTAATTAGCGGGGAGCTCTGGTGGTGGAGCGAAACGAAAATTCCTCAAAGCTCGCTTTGGACTCTTGGCGATGGCTGAAGCGCGCTTTGGCGAGGGGAGGGTGTGATTAACGTGCGAGACGATCTCCGCGGAGGGGCGGATTCGACTGATCGGGGAAGCGTGTAAAAGGGACGAGCACGGCGACGTGGATATGTTATATTGTATATTAGGTTGTCCCAAAAGCGTCTCTCGCTGTCCGCGCCCCAGCTGCTTTGTCCGGTAATATTAGTGCAAAGATGGGATATAATCTATCAAGTGCTGTACGTGTTTATCCGTGTCCTCTCCTAGTCGTATACGTAATTCGATAAAGTAATCTAAAGTGAAAAATACTGTGTATTTATTAACACATGTATCCATTAAGAAATTCTTATGAAACGAAGGAGACTCTTGGGTCGATCTGATTCAACCTTCTTTTCCACGTGGCAAAATCGTTCCTGTTCTAAAAATACGTAAAACAACTTCAGAGGAACCGTACTAATTCCTAGTCCCAAGCGAAACCAAGCTTATACTCCAGTCATAAGTAACTTCCGTCGCAACTAAGTAGAAAAACGGAAGTTACTTAAGACACGACCTATTTTACTTATACTTATTAATTTATCACTTACCCTGTTACTTATACTTATTAAACTTATTCCGAGCAACCGCATATATAATTTCTCAAGTATCCAGAGAGCTCGGGATACAACAGTATTCGCGATACGAGCACGTGATTTATAATATCCAAAGCACGACAGAGAGAGAGAGAGAGGAACACATGCTCGAAAGATTCGCAAAGCTTTTCCTTATCTCCTCGCATTCGTCCCGCAAGCTCGGGGCTCGTTTTCCATCCTCCTGGCCATTAGACTCGCGCCGTCGGCTTGTTTTCTCGCGCGCGCTGAAAATGGGTTTTTAAGGAGCGTCACCCTTTGGCGAGGGGCACCCGAGGGTGTCGTAAAGTCGATGACCAAGGGCGGTTTATTAACCGGCAGGTTATTACTCCTGACCTTCGGTGCCCGTCGTCCCCAGGTTGGCGGAAGGAGGAAAAAAAGGCGGACATTCGTGCCGATTGTGCGAGCTCACGCTCGAGGGTGCGACAATGGATTGCCACGTCGTATAACGACCCTTAGGGTAATGAGATTATTCGCAGAAAACAGTTGGCCCGCCGAATCCGAGCGTCCTGGAAAGTCGAGGAGTCGGCATTTACTGGCCCCTACCAAGCCTACCTGGCCTTTGCCAGGAAGGTTTCTGGAGTACACGTGGCCACGATTGCGCCCAATGGACTTTCTAAGCCCCCTCGGCGCGCTTCTGACCGATTTGAAAGTACAATTATCCGTTTGACGAATGATAATGCCGCGGAATATTCAACGGGAAGGTGCCTTTGTAAGGCGGCCCTTGGGGTAATGAAACTAATGAGATTACTCCCAGAATGTTTTTCCAAACGCGAATGTTTGCAGACCTTGGGGGACTATCTCGAGTTTTTGTTTCTTAAGCGTTGGTGGTGTATTTTTAGATGCGATTAGAGAGGTGCGATGGGATCATCATTTGTAGTTACTGTATTTTTTTTTAATATCGAGATGTCATAGGTTTCTCCTTGTAAACCGTGAGGTACGAAAAGAGAGATAATTGTATTTATAAAATCCAATTGGATTGGCTGTGATGTTCGAATCCTTGAAAGAGTTGCGTGAAAATATGTACCGTGCTCTTCGTGCAGAGCATAATAAATAAATATATTATGCGAAGCACCGTGCACTTTCTATATTTACTTTTCATGCTAATTGCAAAACTGCGGTGTCCCAATTTATATTCCGTACGTGGCCAACGAAATTGCTACGAGCTGGATAGGATAAGGTTAAATCGGAGGGTTATTCGACTAGCAAATATTGTATTGGGCAATAAAATGGGTTTATTGGAAATTTCTCCACGCGTGCCGCTCGGTCTTTCATTGTTTAAGCATTAATCCAGAGAAAGGACGAGGTAAGGAGGGCCGATCAAATAAATTCAGTCGTTATAGGGGATACGGCCAATAAAGCAGCCGAGCTTGTAATAAGCCAAACAGCCGTAAACGTGGCATTATATTAAAGGTCATATCACTGCGGGCTATAATCTTAATTGCGCGTTTATGGGCGGTCGATTGACTTTTTTCCCCTCGTAGACAATCGCAGGCTTCTCCAGCCGCGTATAAAAATCCAAGATAACCGACAACATAGCGCGAAAAACATTCGCTCGCGCATTTTTAACACTAGAACTAGCAGCCACTTTGTGGGCATATTTGGAACACCACATACATCTTTTAAAAAAAGGGGAGAGTAAAAGGAAATTTTAGTGGATCAAAATAATGATCCAAATACTGCATGAAAACCATCGAAAATCTCAAAAAATACATCGTTATAAAGCACTGCGATTTTTTAAAGAATGACTGACCGGTCATTTTAACTGGTTTGGTAGTTCTAGAGTTAATAACACCTACAAATCGAATATTCGAATATCCATATAATATTACTACCCAACGATTCGTCGATAAATCGTGAATTTTCGATAATCCCAAATATTCTTCGTTATTCTTTTATCTCGAGAGAAAGTGCGCTCGCAAATCATTTTGCGCCCTCGACACCGGAGATTAATTATCGAACAGAGCGATAAAGAGAACGTTATTAGCATCGATCGCGTAACACTTCCCCCGAGAATGCGCAGGAGTTAATTAACGCCTGCTCGCCGTGGTAATTAGGAATTGACCCAAGACGAGAATGGTCAAGTAATTTGCGGAATGTTCCCGAGGAACTCGACTGAGGGCAGTGTCCGTTTTGGAACGTCGTTTACGCTGCTTCACCCTCTCATTCGAAATTCTAATGTCAACGCTGGCCCGCGATTTTCCTTCGACTTCAATCGCAAGGATCTTCCAGCTTGAATTCCGGTTTCGTCGGTTTAACTCGATCGCAATCATCGATCTTCCACGAGAACCTTTTATCAAAGACCAGATACGTCCTCAGAGCCTATTCTCACAGTCTGAGAACCGTGCGTACATCAAACCGACATTATGGCCTTGATTATTCCTGCGAAAGCGGGACACAAGATGCGACAAATAAAGACGTGCCGAGCATAGGGAGCCCCTAATGATCGTCCTGGCCGAAACAACGTCGGAGTAATTCTAATAAGTAACGCCGCAACAGAGTTATTATTCATCTTCCCGTTGTCTATTGACCCTCCAAAGTGTCTCTAATAAAATACCATTAACCGCATCATCAATCATCGCCCCACAATCGGAGACAAAACACGCGCTTTTACGTGTGCTCCCTCTTCCTCTAACCCTGTCTATCTCTCTCTCTCTCCCTCCCTTTCGCTCCAACTGCCCCCCTCTATTTCTCTCTCACTCTATCCTTCTCACTGCCCATCCATCCGTCTCGATTCCTCCTTCCTTGTGTGTCTCTCTCGCTCTCCCTGCTCACCATTGCACTGCCATCGTCATCATACGCCACGGTACCATTCATTCGCATTCAACGGCCGAGGAGACACACCGTCATATACATTTTTTCCTTTTTTTTTTTTTTTTTTGGAAGAGGAGGAGGGGCAGCAGTAAATCCGCGCACTGATTCGATTAATTTGTCCTACGTTGACAAGCGGCTCATTGTTAAATCCCCCCCTCCTCCTGGCACGCTCCTGCGGGCTCTCGTCGGATGAAATGACGATTTTCGATAAATCATCCAGGGCGAGGATGTCGTTGTAAATTGCGCGGAGCCTATGGACAACTTTTGCCGCCAAATTCAGCGTACTTTTTTTTCCCTCCTCGTGGATTTTTGCGGATTGGAGAAGATGGAGATTGGCTTCCAGGGATTCTTCGTGGTTTGGTGAACAGGGATATGTTCGTTCGTGGATCGAGAAAATGTATTTTCCTTGCATCGACTGGGATGAAGTCTAGGATGACTCGAGGAAGGAGGAACTTCGAGCCTCGATAATCGAGGAGCCTAATAAATTATCCTAATAAATACGAGCGGTGACTATAGCCCTTGTGCCAGGTACACCTCATTTATACCTTCGAATCGTAGAGCGAAAGTCGGCTAATTGGTGACTCAAGTACGGAGTTGCGTATCAAGGGGCTTCAGCGACGACAATCGGGAGTTACACGTCATTAGTGCGTTGCAACAAACACGCTGCGTGACTACAAACGCCGAGAGACCTGTATCTGGGTTATAACTTGACATGGCTATTTGTCAGCCTGGTAAATTACCCACACCATCCTGGCTAACGTCATCATCCATTTCGAGAAAGACAATGGCCGAAATCACGATACCCAGGTGCGTCGCGTTAACATCGCGATCGACTCGCTACCGGCTTTAACATATTTACAGAAGATATTCCAACGGTTCTTCCTTTATCTTAATGCACACTTGATATATTTTCACAGAGTCGCGAAATAGAGCGTTTATAGAGTATCCTAAAATTCACGCAAGATTCGAGAACCTGAGAAACTTTATTCGATACGCTATCCCAAACATAAGTATATATCGTATACTTTATGAATATATAATATATAGTATAAAGTATATAAGAATATATTAGGTCGAGTCATAAGCAACTTCCGTCGCAGCTAAGTAGAATCCATCGGAAAACGGAAGTTACTCAAGACTCGACCTGATATAATATATGAATATATAAAGTATACTTTAAAAATGTACGATTCTTAATTATAAACCCGTGTTTTTTTTATCAAAATCACTTCCTCCCTGAATTATATGATACTATTAAGAAGATCAGATCTCAAATAAATCCGCTATTTCTTAGAATCGATTCGCCTCATCAGCCAAGCGAATGCAAGCAAACTAATCCAACCGCCATCGACTCCTACGCCATATAAATCGAATCCAAGTTATAATCCTGACTCGAACACGTAATGAAATATTTTCCACGGCGAATTACTCCTTTTCCCCAACGCTTCCCGACGAGGCAGCGCTCGTCATTGTATCGGCACAGTGTGCAGCTGCTAAATAAACGCCTCGCAGCGGCGGGGCCCTACGACAATGGGGGCGGGTGCGAAAGAATGCATGCCAGCGCGATCTCGGAGGCGGAGCGTGATTTTAAACCGCAATGGACAAATCCGCGCGGTCTAAAAGGGGTGCTCGACCCCCTCTTCCACCCCCTCCCCCTCCCAACCCCTTTGCAGGGTTCTTTCAACGCGTAGTCGTAACACGAGGGCCACTTCCAACGATCGTTATCGTCGCCCACGCTGCTGGGAGGATCGTCGGTCATCCTTACTCTGGAACCTTGGGATAAGTATATCTATCTTCTTTTCTTTTTTAAATTCATTTTTCGGCATCGACTGCTAAGGTCGTTTGGTCTAGGACCTACTGTTTAAGGCGGGTTCCGAGCCACCAGAGCTACGGTATACATATTACAATGAAAAACAGTAATATTAACACTATTCCTACAACGATCGAACGACGAATTTTCTTTGAAAAACTCTAGAACTTTGAGACGCGCTCACTTCTGACGTATTTCATGATTTTCCTGCAGCCTACGGATCGATAATTCGATCCGTCGATACTTCTCCTCCGTCCTCTTTTTCTTTAAGGATACATTTAGCGCACCTAGACATGTCCGATAGGAACAGCGTTGAATCCACGATGAGGAAATCGCCGAAGGAGCTGAGTGGGAAAAATCAAAATCGCTCCTCGCAGAACCGAGCGACGTAAGGAGGGATTTCGATCGATTTACGGCCAAATGCGGGAGAGCCCCGAGCTCCAGCCTGGAATATTTTAACGACCATCGAACAAGCCGAGATTTAGCAAGTCGCCGTGGCGACGCGAATAGCGAGCGGCCCCGCGCTCCAGGATATTTCCCCGGGATCCTTGGCTCTCCTTTACATTCGCGAAACTCCGATGTGCTGACAAAGCGCGGTATCAACAACCATGGAGCGGTGCCTCTCCATACAGTATGACCCACTCGACGAAAAAAAGAGGGAGGGGGGGGGGAGCCCTCGCGTTTTCATTCCCGGGGGGAGGGGGGCAAAGGTCAATGCCTGCACGCACTCGACATCGCGAAACGTAAGAAGGGGGCATAATGGTGTTTGAAAGAGGAAGGAGGCCTTGGAGGAGGGATGGAGGAAAGCGAGAGAGAGAGCGAGAGAGAGAGAGAGTATGATGGGGGAGGGAGAGGGGGAAAGGTAGTACGGCCCACTCGAAAAAAACCTCGGTCATATTATGCCAAAGCCCGGCACGATCTTGACTCGCGACGATATTTTTCAAGTGGCGAGAAACCGGGGCCCCTCCTTCGCCGAGCACCGATAATGCTGAAAGAAACATTTATGCGGGAGCCCTCGAATGTTTTTCCAAAGCTTTATGCGAGTAAAGGGCGGTCCTGTGCACAGTGAGCCCCCGTCGAGGTTGGTGCCACGGCATAAAGGATGAACCTTCGCCTCGTCTCGCCATAATTACGAGCCGCGCGAGTCGATCGCTCGCGCGGAAAGCCTCCTCTCTCTCTCTCTCTCTCTCTCTCTCTCTCTCTCTCTCTTCTCGAGGCTCGACACTGGCGCTGCGTGGACGACGCTGGCTGAAGGGACAAGCCTCAATGCGACTCCGCTCGAGGACAAGCCGTGGAAATCGAGCGACGCCGATCGTTTCGAAGCATTGACCCGACCGCGATGAACCCGCGACTTCGACCGTGTCTCTGGGGAATTTTAGATATTCGTTACGAATGTACTCTCGTGCTGTTCCTCGTACAGTGAGATTTTCCCTGGTTCATCGTGCTAGGTGTGTATTATAGATGGCTTTAGTGATGAATAAATGATGGATGGCATGCGATGAACTCGAGCATCGAGATGACCCAGTGGAAACGTAAGAATCACCGATGTATAACCAGTTTTTTGTAATAAAGTTTTGAATTTTGGGGAAAAAAGAGCGGGAGGAGAATTAGACACTTAATAATAATCAAGGTACAGGTTTATGAATGTAGTCTCTACTTAAAAAAGCTTCGAGGAAGGAATTAGAAACGACCCTGGAACTTTGTATCCTCGAGAACCTCAGTATATAGAATAAAACACGATGCTAAATGATTGAGGAACAGAGCGCAATGCTTCAATTCTTCGATTCTTCGATTGTTCTCACTTCAAATTTTCAAAGTGAGAAAGGCATTTCTAATAGCTACATTTCTAATTACGAATAAGAAAGGAAGCGTCTCGCTTCTCGCTCTGAATTCTGGGCAAAGTCCACTATGACGCGTAGATCTCGCGAGATGTACTTCCGCCTAACCACCGAGCATCCGCGGTTCCCCGTCGCCAGTATTCATCTTAGAACCAACTTCCCTCGAAAGGGTCCCCGCGCGGAGCCCATTAAAAGGTTTACATTCACGGTGCCCTTTCTCTACGGTCGAGGGTCAAGGGATGCCGTGTTTCCTGAAAGAGGAGAGCCGCGAGTGTCCGCGAGAGTGCCATTTCAACGCTTCAACCCCCTGTTTCTTCTCTTTTTTCTTTTTTTTTCAACCCTCCCGCCTCGACTGGACTTTGCCCTCCGCCCTTTTCTCGCGTCTTCGCGCACCCAGGAGAACGTGCCATCGTGAAAATCGCGCGGTGATCGTCGGCTGAAGGCGCATTCATCCGCTGCACTTGGCGGGACCAGACTTTCGAGGACGTTGCGTGCTCGTCGAATGCGCTGAAAGAATTCTCCTCGCGCGGGGAATATTCCTTTTCTGGATACGCGAACACCCGCGAATGATGGTGGGCCGACACTGGGATGGAGTGTTTTTGTCTTCAGGAGTAATCGCTTGCGGTGTTGGATAGAGTTAAGAGTGTCGTGTAGGATGGATGTAAAGGGTGGGCCATTTAAAAGTTTGTGTTTAAAAACGCTATAAAATGAGTCTACATCGATATTTAAAACAAAATGTTTTTTTTTATCGCGAAGGTTGGAGTCTCCGATTTAAGAATGAAAAACCAGAACGATTTGGAGGGAGATTTAAGTTGGAGAAAGATTTTAGATTGAATTACAGATTTAAGAGAAACAAATCAGTAGATGGCCCAGCCTATATATTTCTCCTGAGAACTGAGAAGGATAAACGTTCCATCTGCGCGAACGTGTTCAAAGGTGCCGTAGACTTTAAAGTGCCTCTGGAGATTTTTTTTACGTACACTGTTTATGTATTTATTTATTTATTTATAAGAAAAGACGGGAAAATACATACTGGGTTGCCCCAAAAGTGTCTTCCGCCATTGCCATATAAACGTGATACCTTTCCTTTCAAATGTCCTACTCTTTATCTTCGACCATCCTCAAACTGTACACCTAATATCAATATAATAATCCAAATCAAAAATGTCGTACGCCTATTATTTCCTTATAAAAAGGAAAGAAACTTTTAGGACTCAATATAAATAATATCATAATATACATAATATCAATATACGATAGAGAAGAAGAACACCACGACATACGTTCCAAAGAACCGAATAATCAAACCTTCCGATTATCCCGCGTATCTTCTCCGAATAAATCACGCGAGCACCTCGAGTACACGCAAGGCGTGTATACGAATGTACGATAAATTGGGGGGTTGGGCCACGATTTTGGGGTGGACCCAGAGAAATTCGAGGCGCACCTCGGTGCTCCAAGAAAGGCTTTCTTCGGCTTCAGACGAAGGGGTTGGGCCGCTGAAATAATCGTTCTCCATCGTCGACCCCGAGGACGAAATTTGCCCGCCGAAATTCATTCGGAAGCGAGGCCAGGCCCTTTGTCGGAAATGGGAAAGGCTTGTTTTTCGCGAATCGCGGGGAGGAAAAGGCACCGCCGCGACTTTCCTGCGCGTTTTCGGCGACTTCATTCGGGCAGCCGGGGGACAATCGGCCGGATCCGGCCGCGCGGCTTATCGCCAGATGAATGCGGCTATCTTTGTGCTCCCGCCGAATGGACCTAAGTGGATTTCTTAATTATTTAACTTGCCGCGGCAAGGAAGTTTCTGCGGCTCCTTTCGAGCGCCGGAAAACTCCCTGGCAAGTTCGACGCGATGGAAATCAAGGGGTTGCGAGACCTTCGACACGCCCTGCCTCCGAGGAGGATTGGATATCGGGAGCTCGCTTCGAGGAAATTCGCGTGTCTCGTCGATCGCTTTTCGACGTTTTCTCCTTCTTTTTTTTTGATATACATAGTGGTACATATTTGGGATCGTTGGAAGCGAGTCGTACTCTCTTGTGCTCACGATGAACGAATATATTGTCCACTTGTTGCGTGGCTCAATAGTCGTAGAGTTGAAGAATGATAATAGAAAATTGTAAATTGATATTAAGAAATTGAGAAGTAAAGGTGGTGAATTGGACCGTGTAGGAATAGATATTTTTTGGCCAATGGTGTGTAGCTTGATAATTAAAGATTTAATAAATAATTGTTGTAATTGAGGGTAATATTAGGAAAATTGAGAAATCAAGGTGATTAATCGATCGTATCAAATAAAAAGGCGCTGAAAAAGATCTGATTCTGGAGTATCTGGACCGAGACCAGTATTATTTTTTATTACTAATTTCATATATATTAACTTTCGTCATTGACCATTAATTTTTCCTAGAATATACCGTTTTAACACTTCACTGATATCAGTCCAACATCCCACACACTACTGCAGACATTCACTCACACCGACCTCGTCTTTCTTATACCCGCACAAAATCGTTCCCTTTCCATTATCATAGGACGATCATATCCAGCAACGTCTTTAATCTCCGCGTTGCTTAAATAAAACTCGCTTTCTGCGTTCATAGCTCCCCGAAGCGAATTCGTAAATGCACTTGGCGTCGTCGATCCTTCGCCCGAAACGTCGAAAGGGTTGAGCACGTGACTCCATCAGCGGCGTCCGCTGCCTCGATTTTTCAATCGGCCGCGCCAGCACACAAAGGGCTTCCGGTGTTCTCTTTAAGCGACGCCAGGCCGTTTTCAAAGGTACTCAAATGGATTCCGCTGTCGCACAACGCCCGCTCAATCGCGGAAACTAATTTAACTAACTAATCACCGGGGGTGAAATATGCGCGGCATTGGGAAATGCGGGTTTCGAATAAAATCTATTCGCCCCTTCGAGCGTCACGCACTCGACGACGCGTCGAAGTTTAAATTATCGAGGAATGGGATTGGAACGGAATTAAATTATGAAAAAATATTTTCGTAAATCATTTGCGGGAGTTATCGATTTTTTGCGGGTGTCACTGTCGTTTTTTTTTTATAGATAGATGCGATTAATGAACGGAGAACGTGGGTAAAAGTGGAAGCTCAGGATGGCTGGAAAAACTCTCGCGAATGGTCGTTTAAAATATTTCTCGTTGGATCGATCGTTTAAATATATTCGTTTCTAAAATATTTTTATACGCAGCTACTTCTCGACACTTTTTAGCACTTCTTTATAAAAGCTCTTCGTCATAAAATTATGATAAATATGGTAAAAATATGGTAAAATGCGTTCGAAAATATGCTACATCCCTAAGTTCACTGATTTAAAAACACAAATAGAGAACAACAAAAGAAACACAGATTACTAACTTTCTTTTATCACCTCGTCAGTCTGCAACCATTAAACAACGTCTCTCTTTTTTTTTTTACTCATAATTCTCTTTCACTCCCCTAAATCCATCTCCAATCCACCCACATCTTTTATCCATCCTACATCTTCACACCACATTCGATCACATTACGCT
The DNA here is from genome assembly GCA_038496175.1 of Ampulex compressa. Classification (NCBI taxonomy): domain Eukaryota; kingdom Metazoa; phylum Arthropoda; class Insecta; order Hymenoptera; family Ampulicidae; genus Ampulex; species Ampulex compressa. The sequence continues at coordinate 57,494 of JBCFXI010000938.1, forward strand.
CTACTCACACATACCCCATACACGCAAGACTAAATTAATTTATTTACGTACTATACAAAATTCACTATACCCGACACAATATAGTCACTAAGCCATGCAAAGTGTTTAGATACAAACCCAACGTTCTTCCGACGGAAACGTAACGGCCAGGAGAAGCGTTATCGTGGCGGCTCGACGAGCCAAATGTCCAGCAAGGAGCTCGAGTGCCTTCGAGATAGATCCGGGCTAGGCGGCATAAAGAACGAGAGTTTAATAATGCGATCGAGTCAAGAGGGAGAGGAGTCATGCCACTCTTCCATTTAGCATCGCGAGCGATCGGTACCGCAGACTGTTAGCCGCATTGTCGAGGATCGACGGGAGCGCGCGGCGACCGAAGTGGACATTGTTTCGATCGTTTCAATGCCGCCAGGAAATCGAGTGGTACGTTGAAACACTTTTGGATACCGGGTCGAAGCTCCTCGACAATGATCTCGTTAACCAGCCTCGATCGGTGCGCCTCGCCTCGATTCTCTGCCTTTCCACCATTTTCTACCTATTTCGTATTATGTGTTATCCTCTTTTTATGCCTTTTCGATGGACAGCAAGGAGAGACTCGATGTTTCATATATGATACTCAGCTGGCTCGTCCTCTTCGGTTTTTATTTCGTTGCAACTCGCTGTTTCTTACTCGAAACTTGGGAGGTGTAAGCAATCGGAATAATTCTCGGAGGGAAAAGAGTGAGAAATGTGAAAAGTAACGTGGAAGCGTTTAGTTTTATATTTACTCTTTTTGTAACTTTATTTCGCGAGCGATGCTTTATGTAGGAGTTTGCGGAAAAATAAATACGAGTGTAAAACAGTCAGGATCAAAATGATTCGAGTGAAAAGGACCGATGTCCAGGGATCGATCGTTAAGGTTATCCTGAAGTAGGTTATTTGTTAGAGATTATTTGGGAATAGAAGGTACGGTGCTTGCGTCAAGTGAAAATATCGAGAAATGATCAGACGGCATTCGAGCTCATTTTTCACGCGCTAAACTTACCTCCTATTTTATCTCTTTGGTACTCATTACGCGATTAATATACTCGAAATTCTGTTATACGTAATCGATTGCTAATCAACGAGCTTCCGCGATGATTCAGAATCGACGATAAGAGACGCGCAGAAAGAAGAATACACCGGGATATTAATCGACACGGAATATTTTTAGTCGAGCAGCTTATCTCCAACGTGAGTATACGCGATGCAAAATGCCACGAAAAGATCCGCCAGTCAGTTTGGCGCGACTGTTAACATCCGACGAGCGCGCAGCCACCGAAGTGGACATTGTTTCGATCTTTTTTTTGCAACAACAATGGGGAAATCGAGTGCTCGCCCTCGTTTTGTACGTTGAAACACTTTTGCGTACCGTACTCCTTGACAATGATCTCGTTAAAGAGCCCTGACCGGCCCTCTTTGCCCCGATAATGTCCCTTTCTTTTAGCTCTCGCCTCCTCTCCTCCCCAACGACTCGCCCTAAGGACGCCGCGGTTTGCTTGTCAGTGCCCTTCGCCTCGAGTGCCGCGTAACGGATTTCGTCCGCTAACGTACGCGCCTAACCCCTTTCGAAAATGACTGGGAGGAAAAAAACGAATACAAAAATTCCGCAAGCCCCTGCGCTAATTCTCGCATTGTTGCGCACGATGGATCGTTGCCGCTCTGGCGTCTTGCTCCTCGAGACTGTCCTGTGGCTTGACTCAAAGGACAATGGAATGAGGCCTGGAAACTAAGGATCACTTTATTCCCTTTCTCTCGAGTATTAACCCCTCAAGCTGGTAATTGTATATATTATTATATATAACATTAATTATATATAATATTAAATTATTTTATATAGAAAATTAATTATATACAATTAATAATATGTGGATATGGCGGTACTCGATTTCATGAAAATGTCCATTGCTGTAGGGAGTCGATCAAAGGGGGCATGTTTTGGGAATGATTTGATACAAGGCGTTCGACCTTTTTATATATCGCGAGGATTGTTCTTTATTATTATAGAGAATTCTGCTAGGAGAAATAAAGCTTTTCGTTGGAGCTGCCTGCTTAGGAAGTTCGATCTCTTACAATGGTTCTCCGGTATCGTGGATTTGCTTTTAGGTTGTATTATAAATTCTACAAAAGCATATCTTTCACTCTTCGACTATATACGTTTACAATATTTTTATATAAGCTATATACGCTTACGATATATTTCGGTTAACAGTCATATACATTTTTCTAGCTACACTCCAATTTAAAAATGATTATACCACAATCCAAACTTCTCCCCTTCGATTATTTCTCCATAAGGATCACGAAAGCGCGATCCCAACATCGTTCTTACGAGTCCCCAAAAATTCTCGTGTCGTATCTTGTTTATCGCATTACACCAAAGCTCGAGAATTCTTCCCGTGAATTTTCCAAAGGAGAATATAATCAGGACGAGCCTCGAAGGAGCTCCCTGTTTATATGGAAGGAAGAGTCTCCTCGGTGGAGAAGCTTCCGGATCCTTCCAGCGGGCAAAGGGCTGCACGCTGGCAGCACAAAGGGCCGCGGCACGCCCGCGACCCCTCTCGAGCGAATAAACGAGTCAAGAAAAATTCGCGAAGCACTTAGGAGGGCCGTGGCCGAGGGAAAGAGTTGCTGGAATAGCCCAAGGGGCGAGCGTTAAGGGCTCGAAGGGACCGCCGGTTAAAGGGCGATCGGCGATGGTCCGGCTGGAGGCGAGAGAGGAAAACTGCTCGTCGAGGTGTTGCGGAGAGGAAAACTTTTCAGGCCTGAAGTCGAAATATAATACACCGCGTCTGAACTTTTCTGCGGTATATAACATACTGTAGATCATGTGACTTGTGATCTGTACGTCGCGAATTCTGGGTGGAATAATCGTTTATCTTTATGGTTAGTAACAGTAGCAGTTGGTAGCCAGGAATGAATGAAAAAAAAAAAAGAATTCATCACCTTTCTCGGTGATTCAAAAGATTTCAACCACCTTTCTGGTAATTTGTGGATACTTATACACGATAACCAATTATTTTCCATTGGGCCATCTTCGATAGAACCCATCGAACTTTCCAGCGCATCTTTCCTCTATTATATATGCAGCCCAGGCTCGATGGGCCGCGACGCATCAATCGTCACTCTCGATTCTCGATGATCTTCGCGGCTAACGTTGGAAGCGAAGAGGAGAGAGAGAGAAACAACGACAAAAAAACCGGAAGAAGGAAAAAAAGCAAGAGTCCAGGGTCCATTATCGCGTGCGATGTACGTACACAAGGCGGCGGAGGAAGCGCACCCCACCGAGGAAGGAGCCCAACAGAGCCAGCGGGGTTTCTTAGGGTGAAAAGAGTAAAGAGGGCCCCGCGCCTATACAATTGGCCTCTAAACAGAGGGTAGTTATAGCGAAACGCAGTGCCCATTGGGGTGGCGCGGAGTAGACCGAAGAGCAGCCCTCTCTCTCTCACTCCCTCTCTCTCTCTCTCTCTCTCTCTTCGTCTCTCTCTCTCGCGTTACCTCCTGGCGTCTGCGTCGTGGCCCCCATAAAAGCAAAGGGTGGTCACCTTCGACGTTTCGGGGTGAGACTTTTCAATGCACCGGGCGAGCGAGCGCTATGAAAGTATGAGAGAGAGAGAGAGAGAGAGAGAGAGAGAGAGAGAGAGAGATGAAAAGAGTAAGAGAGAGAGAGAGGAAGAAAGAGAAAAAGAGGGGAATAGAGAAATGAAAGGAAGAAGGAGGCATGTACGAAGAGAGAGAAAGAGAGAGAGAGAGAGAGAGAGAGCGGTGCAACGTGAAGTGCCGTTTGACGAGAACCTGACGTCTCGCTCTTTCCCTCTTTATTTTTACTCCCTTTTCTCCACCGGCCGCTCTTTCAATGGGCGTCGGCTTCTCCGGTGTCGTACCGAGGAAATTCGAGGTTACGAATTTCGGGAGGGACGGTATTCTCAACCACAGCTGCCGCACTCGCGGCGGCCGTGCGAATATTCCGTTCCTCGAGCCCCGTGGAATCGCGCCGGGGATACCTGCGATAATCGATCGGCGAACCTGCGCGCTGGACCGCGATCCAGGATGAAACTCGCGGGCCCCCCCAAGGTCTCCACTATTTTCTCAATCGCGCGCCTCTGAGAGATGGAAGAGACAAATGGCGCGTGTCCCAGGAATTGATCAAGCGGGGATATATTGTTGTTGGTGAGGCGTGGTGGCTGCTGATCTACTTGCTCGGGTTGTTTAACGATGATTACCGAAGCGATCTTTTGTAACGATTGAGGCGAAGAATCGTTATTGTAATTGGTGTTTTAAAGAGAGTGTTTTAGAGAGTGCTAATCTTCTTGCTAGGGTTGTTTAATGATGATTATTGAAGCGATTTTGGCGAAGCGATTGAGATGAACGATTATTATTGTAATTGATATGTTAAAGAGGCAACAATGCCCTGTGTAATATTCACAAAAGCTATTATCGCAGGGTGTTTTTAAGAATAATTATTTTGACACCCCACTTTGGGGATCGCTAGATCTAAAGGGCGCTCGTTTCTCTTTGTATTTCGGAGAATCTTTGATTTTAAAGAATCCCTAATCGTTCTGAAACCTAGTTTTATTCTCTTGACAATCCTGACAAAGTCGATCTCTCAGGAAACCTTGCTAAGCTCCACTGCGAGGTACTTCGCGACAGTACCATAACAGTGCAGCCTATAATCCCGCCTCGTATCAGCGCGGTGTTATATCGTGTCATAATATGTCACTGCGGATATGCGAAGCCGTGGCCGGGTAACACTGTCGTACTGTACCACGCGGTGGCTCGATAGACCCTGAGGCTTCATAGCGCATAACATACCGTTACTGTACCACAATGCGCTATTATAAACGTGGTCAATGATAGTTATTCTGCGTAGTGGAGTTACTGTACTCGAGTATGCAGTAGGTCAATACGCTACGAGGATACTTCGCCTAGCGGCGTAATATTATTACACTCCGATAAACCATTGGATGTTCCTCAGCGCGATTCCGTCATTGTACCATAAACGCGCTCCGCCTCGTGATTGTCCTTCGCTTTAACACTATTTCCAACCACGACCGGTCAGTGATTTCTTTGAAAAACCGTAGAACCTTGAGACGCGGTCACTTCTGGCATTTTTCATGATTCTCCAGCAGCCCACGAATCTCGATAAATATCGACGCTCTTCCTGCGTCCTCATTTTCTTTAAGGATACATATAGTACACCTGAATATATCCTGAAAATGGCTGGTAGGATTGGTGTTAATACACGAGGGCGATTCTGTCTTGAGTTTTAATTTAACTCGATACCCAGTAACCTCACGTTTTCACGGAACAAGAGGGATTTCCATTCGGTGACGACAAAGCGAGCCGTCGTTTGGGGGTGTGGGTCATACATGAAATACGGACTTCGTGCTATGAACAGATAATAACAATTTATTCATAACAAACACAATTTACAGGGTGCCTTAGTATCTACATCGAACGCACATATACCACGGGCGTGTCAGGGTTCCGTTCGCTTAAAGGACTAGCGTCTTACAAAGATTCGGTCACATCGAAACGCATATTACGTACACGTGTATAAAAGGAGAAACGGAAGAGCGAGGCGCGGATCTTGGGCGCCTTCGAAGGTGGAAGTTAATTACAACGAGGAGGTACGGAGGCTGCTTAACCTACGGAAACAACGTCTATGCGCGCTCCTGACTCGTCTCGATTCCGCGCCACTTCGTCTTCCTCGAGTTTCGCGCGCGGAGGCTGGCGCCGCGTTCGCGACGGAATCGGGATTAAACGGCCACTTCGTCGATAGCACTCGCATCGAAATCATTCGAGGGCCGATCGCGCGACTCGAAACCGATGCTCGTTCGATGGATACGCGGAAAAACATTTGTAATACGCTCGAACAGCGGGAAGCCTTTTTAATCTTGTTATGTACAATTAAATATAGCATTCAACTCGAAGGGTCGATAACAAAAAACAACGGGGTAATTCCGCAATTTCAACTGGAGCATCTCCACGAGGATCTCGAGGTGTATCCGCGTCGATTGCTTTTTTCTCGAGAAGAAAGCCTTCCTCTTCTCGAGCACCCAACTTGTATATCCAAGGAAGCGGAAGGCTCCGATTACAAACTCGCGGGAAATTATTTTATCCGGGAAGAAGCTTGAATTTGACGATGCGAGGGATCGAAAGATCTCGTTTATCGACGTCACACTGTCGTTTGAAGCATCGCGTTTAAAGATCGCGAAAGGCGGGAAGATAGTTTCTTCTGACAAAAGTGTCGCGTACAGGTTACTCGTGGATACGCTTCACGGCCATTCGAGGACGAGGAATTACCTGCTGGAGGGAAGATCGAAGGAGCCGGGCCGTACAGCTGCTCTTCCACGTCGGAGATCGTCGCGAAAGCCAAAACCAATTTCTGAGAAAAGTCCAGCGCGAAAGGCAGCAGCGGTACGCACCGGCATCCTAGACGGGCGCGAACGAATTCGACGGAGAGTTCGCGGCTGAAAACTGCGTACTCAACGTACGCGCAATCCTATCCTATCAATTATTTACATCCGTACAAACGATATATTAAAACGTTCCACGACGAGGAAATCTCGCCCGACTCTCACCATCCGTCAATCGCCAACGCGAGTTTACTTTAATCCTGGAATTTGCGAGGGACCTGAAGAAAGGTTCGGCCGGATTTAATCGAACGAACGAATACAGCGCCCAGGAGCCAACCGAGAAGCGATTCGATGCTTCATCCTAACCTTTCAAAATTAACCAGGGAGACGAACAGCACGAGATTCTTCAAAGGTATAATCGTTCGAGTGGTTCTTGAGAATCGTAGGAAGAGACGATCAAACCCTTTCCAGCCCAAAGTATTATTTTCAAGTAAGAGAATCAGATTTTGTGGAAACACGATTTAGAGGTACTCGATGAGTGGAAGAAGCGGATTATAGGGATCATGCCAAACGGCGTATCATCGGGCTGGCAAGGGTCAACATCATCGATCGCGATCTCGTCCTCCCAGACTCTTTCGACGTTCGATCGCGGCGTCTGTCGGCAGGTAGAAGGCACATCCGCAATTATAAAACATTATTTGGAAACAATGCGGCCCATCGGCGCTAGGAGGGTGGGGCCCATTGACGGGGCACCACGCTCCACAATGAGAGCCATTGAATAAAGCAAAACGAATCCGGGCCTAAACGACTCCTTTGTTCTGCCGCATTAATATGCTAATTCAATTATCCGCGCCGTTGCGAACGGGCCTTCCCCGAACGTCGACCGCCACCTCTCTCTCTCTCTCTCTCTCTCTCCCACTTTGTTCCTCTCTCGCTTCTCGAAGGTCCAACTCCTGCCTCGAACTTTCGAATTAGCGCGAATAAATATGCACGAGCGGAGACGGGGAGGTGGAGGGTGGCGCGCCCAGGGGAGGAAACACCTTGCGGATGCACCTGAAACGATCGATCCACCCCGTAGGTCCGATCGAGGGCGCCGAGAGTGATAAATAACCAGAGACTTCCACGTGGCGGGAGATATGGTACAGTGGGAGCTAGCCTCGCACGTGTGAGCGACGCGAGGTTCGCGACGGTTCGATCCCAGCCGAGGGATCGAGATCCTCCGCCATCTCGGATAATTCGAAGTTCCTCGAGAGCCCAGGCTAATTAATCTCAACGAACCATCACCCCCTCTGTCCCGATCCTCTCATCCGCCGATATTCCTCGGATATATACACTACATATCCAAGGAAGAACCGAGCCTACCATACCGCGAATACATCTACTCAACTGTCCCAAAGTCCAACAACCACCGCAACCCCGCGATCCTAACCCACCCTAACCCCCATCCCCCCAACAACCAACTCCTCGAGCATCCGCAATCCCCGAAAAATAACGACAACCGATCCTAAAGACATCACCGCGATACGCCGTCCGCTCAGTGTCCAGTCGCGATAACCTCATCCTCGCGGTCCCGCTCCATACTCCTCCTCCTCCGCCCATCGAGTCCTCCTCGCGTGTCCGCGCGCAATGTCCAAGCAGCCCAGCGTGGCCTAGAATATCACCGAGACGGGTCTGCGCAGCTGCTCGAGGTCCAGCGTGCTGGAGGCCGTCGGCGTGCCGACCTGGGGGGTCGAGCCGGGGCTGCTGCCAGGGCTGCTGGTGGTGGTGACGCCGGATGATCCGGAGGAGCCGGGGAACATCAGCGGCGGATGGGGCCCCGTGGCGCCGACGGAGTGGTGTCCCGTGTGGAAGAGCGGCCCCAGGTGCGAGGCGGTGCTCGGGTAGGGCTTACCTGCTGCCGTCGTCGGCGTGGAGTAGAAGCCCGAGTAGAAGCTGCTGACGACCGCCGCCGCGGAGGCGGCGTTGTTGTTGGCCGCGTCCGCGGCCGCAGCGGCAGCGGCCGCGGCTGCGGCGGCGGTGCTGGAGTTGGAGCCATTGGCGACCAGCTTGCTGAGGTGGACGGCGTCGAAGGCCGAGCCGAAGTACGGCGGCAGGGGCGGGTAGTCGAGGGGGTGGTGCGGGTGGTGGTGGTGGTGGTGAGAGACGGGGGCGGCCGGGGTGGCGAAGTAGGGCGGCAGGGGGAAGCTGGGGAAGCCGCCTGGGCTCATGGGGCCGGCCTTGCCGGACACCACCGAGACGGGCACCTTGGGCTTCCTCCTCGGCCGGTACTTGTAATCCGGGTGCTCCTTCATGTGCATCGCCCTCAGCCTCTTGGCCTCGTCGATGAAGGGCCGCTTCTCCGTGTCGGACAGGAGCTTCCACTCGGCGCCCAGGCGCTTCGAGATCTCGGAGTTGTGCATCTTCGGGTTGTCCAGGGCTATCTTCTTCCTCTGGATGCGGGACCAGACCATGAAGGCGTTCATGGGCCGCTTTATGTGCTGCTCCTGGGAGCCGCTGCCCTGCTGCCCGCCCAGATCCTGGCCTGCGTGGTGGACGGAGTGGAGCTCCATGCCGGGCAGGAAGCCGTAGTGCTGCTGATGGGAGCTCATCATGGTGACGTGTATCTTTTTGACGATCTCTCTCTTTTTCTCTCTCTCTCTCTCTCTGTCTTTCTCTCTCTATCTCTCTCTCTCACGCACTCGCGAGCGGAGCAAGGCCGCGCTCGATATTGGACAGAGTCCTGGCGCTCATGAACCGCGATCGGGTGCTCCTAGTGATCAAGAACTTCCTGGTGGAACAACGACGCAGCTCGCGGAACACGTTAGCGGGGGTTGCTGGCTCGGTTCCACGAGCGAGGAGTCGAACGTGCTCGAGTGGAGTGCCGGTGTCGACTGAGCGTGGACTGCTCGTAGGACCGGTCCACGACCTGCCGGAGGGACCCGCTCTCCCTCTCTCTCTCTCTCTCTCCCTCTCGCTCCATCCTTCTCCCTCTCTCTCTCCCCCCGGCTGCTCCATCCTTCCAGGCCTCTCTTTCGCTCCTTTTCGAGGGCGGAACCGACGCAGAGCGTCCTTCGCCGCGCCCACCAACCGACCCTCTTTACGCCATTCGTCGAGGCGTTCTCGGTGCACGCGTACCTTTTTCATCCCCCACCCCTGCCGCTGGAGTCGCGACGACGAGGACTACGAGGAGGACCACGACGACGACGACCACGACGACGACGACGACGACGACGACGATCTGCACGACCCCCCCCCCTCTGAACCTGAGGAGGGACTACGAGACCGCGGGCTGCAATTATTATTATCGATTACCTCGATACGATGAAGTACAAATAGCGTATAGGCTCCCAGTTATTGACTGGCACTGTTTGTGCATTGCGGTGTACGCCACCGCGGCGCGATATCGCGCGATAATTGGTTACGCTCGCGCCCACACACCCCTCGTCGATGTTATGCCCCGAGCTGGGGGGGGGAGGGGAGTTCTTGGTCCTTCGGATATCCACCCCCCTCCCCTGCCGTTGGAATACTTTCTCGACCACCGCGAGCTGCTCGTGGAATAATTGCACGGGTGTTCTGCGGAAGGAAGAGAGTACGTGCTCGATATATATATATATAGATGATTGTCGATATGTCTTGCAATTTCTCGGGCGCTTATTTTATCTTAAATATTTTCCGCTGTACGGACATTCGTGGACATGTATTGGAATATCGTGCGTAGTCTTATGTGGTTGGATTGAGGAAGACTCGGATTCTGGATTTTTACCAATGCTCGGATAAATCTTGTACGTTTTTTTTTAAGGAAAAATAATATATTGGTTTATTAAAATGTCTTTAAATAATATGTTGGTTTATGAATCAGATCTTGTGATCAGACGAATTTTGCAATGATCAAATTAACCCTGGAAAATGAGAGCGATGGTAAATCTTCCGGAATTCAACATTAACGCAAGACCTACCCCTCTTTCCTTTCAAAAATTCTCGATCCTTAAAACCGAGAATTTTCCTAGATATTCCACGATCTTCTTACAGCAAGCAAATCAACGTATTACACCATCGCCATTCTCCCTCTCCCTCCCTCTCCAAACGTACCAAATAAACTCAATTGGGTCGAAAAAAAATAGCTCGCGAGTTGATCGTTCGCGCTGAACCGTCCGGGCATTAGAAATTTTAATAGAGATCCAGGGGCCACGGGGGCGAGTAATTAATCTTGCACGTGGCTCTTGCCTGAGACAATGCCGCTCGAAATCCGCCGGTTGGTCTTCCTATGGGAAATCTCCGGGACAATGGAAAAAAGTCTCCCGACGACGGGCACTTGGATTAGAATGGCGAGCATGAGCGTCGAAAGGAGCGAGCGCCGGCCCTTTTCCCAATCTCGACTCGCCTCCCGATCCCAAAGGACGCGAGGCAATGGGAACGAATAAAGGCTCCCTCTGTCGGTGAACTGCATTAGTCGTTTGTGCCCTTTGTACTGGGCCTAGGTACGCCAGCCTCGGTACGCGTCTCCTTACCGCGATTCCTAAGTAATCGATCGAAACCCTCGTTCCTCGGGGCGGAGGCGAACCTGGGGACGAGACACCCTTCCTTCCACCTTCTGCGCAGGACCTCGGATACCTTCCAAATTTCTATTCACCGATCTGCCTACTCACGCGCTTCGCCCCTCTTTTTTTCCCCTATTAATATTAGAGAGCGTCTTTCGGTTATCGCTTTCGGCCTCTGGATGAATCGATGGTTCTCCAAGGAGGAGTATTGGTTTGATGTAGGTGTTGAAGATAGATATGCTGGAGGTTGCTACTATGTGTTTCTTGATTAAGAGGATAGGGTTTTTTTTTTTTGAATGATCGTGGATATTTTATTCGTGATATTCGTGGTATTGTAGTGGGTGTACTTGAAGTCGGGTTAGGCTTAGAATATTAACTTGGTAATGTAGCTTTTTTCTTTTCTTTTAATTCTTTTTTCGGCACCGACTGCTAAGGTCGTTTGGCCTAGGACCTACCGTTTAAGGTGGGTTCTGAACCACCAGAGATACGATATACATATTGCGTAATAATAATATAATCATAGTTATAATATAATGTATATTATATATAGCGTGCAACTTTGTTTTCGTGCACTTTTTCCCCGAAATTCGAAGCTTTTTCGTAAGAGACTGGTACGTTTGTGATTCAAGGAATCGTCCATTATTAACCACGATGGAAGCCAAGCTGTGCACCTAATACTTATAACATGCTTGAATTTCAACCTCGTCGATACCTCACCTCCCTCTTCTTCCTATAAAAAAAAAACCTCGGGACCATCATCGAGTGCCGGAAAATCTCCGTCGCTCCTACCTTCGACCAAGAGAACGCGGAGGCCCCCGTCATTAAACTCGCGAGCCATCCCGCTTACGCGACGTAACACGCGCGACACATCGTCGAGCACATCCCCGCCCCTGGAGCGCCCCTGCAGGAATATCCGATGATCGTTATCCAACGATATTTCACCCTGGCGGCCCCTCGAGGAGCCGCGACCGGGCATTTATCGCGACCTTCCTTTTTGGGATGCGAAAAGCCAAAAAAGGAACGCCCGCCGGACGGCGGAGAGTCTCATCCTACCCTTCGACAAAGAGTTGGACCGGTTAAAAAAAAGGAGGGGGAGGGGAGCAGGGGAGGAAACCCCCCTTTCTCTCTCTCTCTCTGTCTTTCTGTCTCTCTCTCTCTCTCTGTCTCTCTCTCTCTCTCTCTCTCTCTCTCTTCCGCGGCGTTAAATATTCGGCGACGTAGACGCCATTCCGTCGGTCCGCTGCGCGGAAATACGCGCCCCCCCCCTCTTATCCTTCACGGTATGCAGTCGGGTGCAAATTGGTATTGAAAAATCTCGAAGTCAATTAAAACTCCCGATACAAAGGATTTGGCGAGACAAAATACCAATTATCTCACGTCCTATCCGCCTCCGACGTCCCCTCGGCCCTGCCATCCGGCCAGGGGGGCGGAGGTGGAGGGGGCGGCGGGGGGGTGGCGGAGGGCCGCTCACAAGAACTCAATTCCATTAAGCATTGAAGTGAGTAAAACGAGGCAGCTCAGCGTGGATGGGCATCTATATAACGCGCTCGCATCTCGGTTATCTGCCTAATAAAGGTCCTCCTCCCTTCCTACCCAGCCTCGCCGCCCTCTACGCCTCCCCCCCCCTCCCCCTCCCCCCTCCTCCCACCTACCCTTCTTCGCCCTGCAGCGACATAAAGCGTGCGCCGGTGAGGTGTCTGCGAGACAATCCCCGGGGATGACAATGCTTATCCCACGTGTGAATGCCGGCGATGCTTCCTAGGTAATTTAAGTATAGAGCCCCACCCACGCGCCCCCGAGCCCACCCTCCCTTTGTTCCCATTAACGGCCGCCATTCGCCTCGAAATCTTTTCCAGCCCAACCCCCCGCCCTTGGCTCGCGTTTTCGTACGGCCAGCTCTCGATCCCCACCTGGGGACGCGGCCTCTCGGAGAGTTCCTTGGCGGCGGAGCTGGATTAAAGTGCGTGGGACAATGGCGGGAGGACTTTCTTGCCCCGGGGCTGTGGACACTGGGTTTTGGGGATGGAAGGTCTGCTTGGGTGATTTTAGAGGTGAGGAGTTTCTTGCGTGGGTGGGAGGATGAAGATTGCGGTGCTAGGGTGGATCTTGGGAAGGTGTGCTGTGTCTTGGAGATGGTTCGGGGGGTTGGAGGTGTGTGTATGGAGGGAGGTTTGGTTTGAAGTTGGTGGTTATATTGGAGGTCGATGTTGGAAGCTTGGAGGGACATTGGATTGGATCTTGGGTTTTTCAGGGTTGTTGCTGATTTTGGGGCGGGAGGAACCTCGAACTTTGATTCACAGCTGCAACCTCCTATCAATAACAGATTCCACTAAAATTCGATCTCCAAACCCAGCACCACCCTTTCATCCCCAAAATTCTCCAAGAAGAATACATCCCAAATCTCACTATACAACAAACCCAACCCTTCACCCCTCAGTATCACCATAAACACCAGAACCAACCACCCCCTCAGCCCAATCCTTCAGCCTCATCCTCAAAATTCTCCAAGAAGTATACATCCCAAACCTCAGCATAAAACAAACCCAACCCTTCACCCCTCAGTATCACCATAAACACCAAAACCAACCAACAACCCCCTCACCCCAACCCTACACCCCCTCATCAGCGAACACCAAACCCCCAAAAATCAACCACCTTCATCGAATCTTCCAAACCAACAGTCCCCCTCCCCAATTCTCCATCCCAAGCCTTATCTCGCCAGGTCGCGTATCTCTCCGGCATCAAAGCCCCTCCGCAGGAGGCGCCACCGAGGCCTGGCGTCTCGGCTAATTAGCGCAATCGGCCCGCGCGAATCCGCAGGTGCAGGCCCCAGCCCTCGAGGTGGCTTTCGCCGAGCGTGTGATTCGGATGCGCCGGATAATCCGACGTTGATCCTGCAAATTAAGTCGGTCGCTCGACGGACGAGTCGTCGAGGCGTGCTGCCCTGGGGCAGCGAGGCTGGAGGAGGAGGAGGAGGAGGAGGAGGGGGCGGAGGGTGGAGGTTGGAAGGTGGAAGGCTGCGAGGTGGCGCACTTTGGGTGATTATAGGCAATCGCGGAGGCACGAGGAGGCCGAAGAGGGAAAAAGACGGCGGGCGCCGGCGCGAGGGGCGGCCCAGGGGGGCGGGGAGGGGCCGATGACGGTGCCACGTCGCCACCCCGACGTGCACGCTCGAACGCGTTGCGTAATTAGCGACTGCCTCTCCGGTTTTGTGGGTGGCCGGGGGTAGCCGGGCGCCGAGGGTGAAGTGGGTGCACCGACGCCGCGGGGAGGGCCGCGGGGGACCACCCTGGAACCCGTTCGAGCGACTCACGACCGGGTGGAGCCTGCCGCGTGCGTGAGCACACGTGCGATCTACTGGGTGTTCCTCGAGGTAAGACGCCTTTCGCGAGGACGGGGAGATTTGCACCTGGTTTTGGGCCAAGGTTCCCTCCTCGAGGCTCGGAGGCCAGGGTTTGAGGCGCTCGTGAATTTTGGAACCGAGTCCTGATTTCTGGTCTGTTACTGGTACATCGGTTGGGATATATTGGATATGTTGGTCGAGGTAGGAAGTGCTTTGTGGAGCTTCTGGTACTGGTGTTTTTTCACCCGATTTTGGAGTTATTATAAATGCTTTTTTATTTTATCTCTGTTGGACTCGAGTCCTGATTTCTGATCTGTTACTGGTACATTGGTTGGGATATATTGGTCGAGGTAGGGCGTGTGTTTTGTGGCGTTTCTGGTGTTGGTGTTTTTCCTCTCGATTTTGGAGTTTAGTATTAATGGTTTTTTATCGGTATATCGAAAACTGTGATCTTGAGCAATGTGTAAATATAGCAAGCTGAATTATTGTTGTGTAATATATCGTATCATTATGTGTATATCATCATTGTGTAATATATCGTATTTTCTTTGTGGATAAGCGAAGTTGTATGTTTATTTCTTTTTACTTAATATTATAGCTTTCACCGCTGAGGTTGAAAGTTGTATGTTTACGTACATCCCTTCGCTCTTGTATATCCTTTGCCGATCTGTTTGGGAAATCAGGATCAGTTACGCACCAGATGCTTCGTTGGATCCGTCTCAGAACCGAGCGCGGTTTACAGCGTTTGCGAGCACGCTCGCGATCTACAGGGTGTTCTTTAAGGTGAGATGCGCTCCGCTATTATTCAAGTCCATCGACATCGAAATCGATAGTCCCTTCTCAATATAATTATACCACGCAAGATACCCCAGTACTATATTCCCCTTCCACAAACTTTATTCTCTCAACTTCACGTGGAACCACGTTGACCAAAGGCCAAAAACCTCTCAAATCATCCAATATCACCTTTTCATCAAGTCGCCACTGTTCAAAAAACAAAAATCCAATCGACAACCCCCTCTTATATCATACACCACATACATACTACAGGAATTCGTTTCCAAGACACAAAGCGCTTAGATATTCCACTCAACCCTCTCCATCCCAATTATACCCTTCGACATCATCCGTACGACTCACTTCCACCAATCGAGTACCTCTAAATCCCCTTTCCCCAAAATTCAATGTTCTCCCTGAAAAACAATAACCTCAGCTCCAAGAACTAATACAACATTTCCCATTGCGTACTTCAACAAACTGCAATTCCAACCGCACAAAAGCGATTCTTAATAATCCCCCTACGACATCTCATAAAACCACGACTTCCACATCGATCCACAACATTTGTATCGAATTCCAATCGCAGAAAGGCGATTCTTAACCATCATAAGACCACAGTTTCTCTATCGATCCACACCAGGATCTACACGCTCATCCCGAAAAACCGCTTTACTCCACGCCATCGGGATTTACCTCGCGCTTCTCCCGGTGGTCGGCTCCTCTCCTCTCGCGAATTAGGGTCGCGGAGCTGATTTTACGCTGGGGTAGAATTACGCGGTCCGTGGCGCCGACACTAATCCTTTTCGAAGCAGCCCGCAGGGGCGGAGGGGCGCGTAGAGCGTGCGGAGATCGGCGTAGACGCAATTAATGCAGAAAGCAGCCACGGACGACGGGGGAGTTTCGAGAAGGGCATCGCTATGCCGCGCCGTGAGACGTAATGACTAATTGAGATTGGAAAGGGGGGGGGGTGGAGGGGGGGAATAATACGATCCGGGTGGTCACGGTAAAACGCACTTTCTCTTTCCTCTCTCCCATCGTCCTGGCGCGGGGCCCACCCTTCTGGCCGACGACAAAAGATCTCTCGCCTGCAGGGACACCAATGGAATTATGGACTCCGCTGTCGCGTTGGCGCCCGGCTCAAGTTCGAAGGCGCGATTTTGATTTAATCGATTCGAAAACCCGCTCTCGGGGCGGACGGAGCGCGCGCGGATTACGCTGGAAAATCGGCCCGACAGGAGACGGGAGAGGAGTGTTCTGTTGTTAGGGAGTGGGGGGAGGGAGATGTGATTTTTCTCTAAGTTGCTCTGTAAGACTACATTTATATATATTTTTTATATTTTTTATTTATATTTATTTTTTGGTTTGGGGTTAGATGAGTAAAGTAGGTGAGACGTTTGATAATCGTACTATAATTCATTTCATCAAATTTAATCGATCGATCAAGTTAACGAGTACATACATAATTAAAGATACTGGGTGAGATTAGATTAGGCAACACGTTTGACAATTACACTACAATGAATTTCTTCAAACTCACTCGACTGATCAAGCTACAATTCACCCAATATATATATATATTATTTAGAATTCGATATATCCAGGGGAAATAAAATTCCTTCCTCGAAACCGCAAAACCATTTATCCCTTCGAACCTCAGTACTATCGTAGCCGTGTCATCATCGAAATCAGTAAAATTCTCAAACCCAACCAAGATCGACCGCAACCCAGAACGACCATCCACCTTTATCGAACCATCCCACTCTTACCTACACAACCAGTACACAAAGAAAAAAACAATACGACTTATTCCAAGTCCCTCCCTTACGAACACACTCCCCATCCTCACCCCCCTTGCAAAGCTAATCGACCCACTTCGACTTCTCACGTCGAGTCTTCGCCGGGTCTCCAAACCGCCACTGGTTCCTCCCCCTCCCCCCACTCCCCAACTTACCCCTCCGCGCTCCTCCATTTCCGGCCGCGAGCCTCGTTATCCTCTTCCGCGAGGAGCGAGGATCCGTCAGGATCGCGGAACGCATCGATTGTGCGCCACCGCGGTATTTCCCGGGCGTTCCCACGTAGGAGGCCTTCCTCGTAGTCCCGGCATTCGAGCCGCGCGCGCGGCCTCGTCGACATTAAGATAATTACTTTCCAGCAGGACGTGCGCGCCCATTGTCGCGGTTACCGCGGTAGAATGGCATTATGCATTGTCGGGAAGAAAGCGCGGTAGGGTTGGCTGAAGGAAGAGGAGGTGGCGGATGAGGATGAGGAGGAGGAGGAGGAGGAGGAGGAGGGGGGAGAGGGCGAAGAAGAAGAGGGTGCGAGCATACCTTGGGCTCGTGGGTGGAGCCATGTTTCGCCATTGAACGGGGGTGGCGGAGGCCCACGGTTTACGAAGGAGCAGGGGGCGGCCTCCGTGTATCCACGAGGCTTTTCTCCACGGCGACGCCATTAATGTAATTATTTCCACCGAGTGTTTCTTGCCCCCCGCCCCTCCTCCCTCTTTCTCCGGGCGCCCCCCTCCTCCGCCGGCCCTGGCGCGGCGCGGGAATTGAGACTGATCAGCCGGCGTCGAGGAAATCGGCGTCCTTCGGGAGGAGGGGCGCGATTCGACTTTCCCGCTCGAGGTTTTCGAGCCCCTTCCGGCCGACGGTTGAGGAAGTGTCGGAGCGGAATGTGAGCTTTTTGATGACGAGAAGGAGGGTGCTGATGCGCCATTTGTCCTTGGCGAGGATCCTTTGGGCGGTCGACGGTGCGGAGCGAAGCTTGGTTTTCTTATTCGCGCTTTACGGTGTTAATGCGGAGAGCATTGGTTTGTTTGGAGGATTTTGCTTGGATAGGCGAGATCGATGGGGGTGTTTGGAGGGTATTTGGGTTCTACGAGGGTTCTTGTGTTTGTTTCGTGACACTGATTTGGACTGTTTGATTTTAATAATGAGTCTATCTTGGGTCAGGTTTTAATAAAGTGAGAAGCTTTATCGATTTGAGAAAATAAGAAGGTAGAATTGAAGATAGATTCTATGCGGCTCGAAGAATTTTAACTCTTATCGACACTGGAAAGCGTATTTTTCTTACGTGGATAATTGATGAACGCGAATTAAAATCCGTTTCTTGATAATCGGAGGAAGGTTAACGAGGGTTTTGTTCTCGGCGAGAAATCGCTTTGGGAGGAGAATCGATCTTTGGAGGTTCGACGAGAAGTTTGCCGCCCTTGCCACCTTTCAGACAACCTTGATTTTGAGTTGATCCGCGAGTTTAAATTTCCCGTGGAAGCTTGCCGGCGAAATCAAGTTTTCTATCTTATCAGTAAAATTCGCTGTCGCCTTTCAAATCTGCGATCGCTGTTTTCTTTACACAAAAAGTCATTCCATCAAAATCGAATTACGCTCGACATGGGAATCTGCGTACAAGAGGATGGCTTTGGAATCGTTCCAAGGCCAAGTGTGTCCAGAGCTGGAAAACCATGCGAAATAGTCAGAAGGTACTCGAAATAGTCAGAAGGTTCAAATCCCATTTATATCATTTTTAATATAAACACTTCTTTCAGATATACAATGACGAACGAGCAAAACGCATCCGTCCGCCTGATATCTTGGGGCGCTGGCGTGCAGTCGATAAGGGTCCCAAACCTGAAGGGAGCTTTGGGTGATGTCGTGCTAGGCTTCGACAGCATGGATGGTAAAAAAAACTATCCCCCAAGCATCGCATCATCCGTCCTACAAATCGAAATCGCTCGTTCCACGACTTTGTCTGCCTCTCGATATTAAACTACCTTCTCCATTTTGATAATATAATCAGGGTATTTGGAGAACAGGTACATGGGCTGCACGATTGGCCGCGTGGCCAATCGCGTCTCAGAAGGTCTCATGAGGATCGACGATGCTGTTTATTCCTTGACGATTAACGACCAAGTCGGGAGCAATCACTTCAATGGCGGTTTTGCGGCCTTCGACAACGCGAATTGGGATTCGTACGCGTTGGAGGAGCAAGTGGTACGCCAAAGGGATCGATCTTTCTAGCACTTTGTCCGCGACTCCTTCGCATCAATGCGCTTCTGTCGAGCAGATTATGTCGCATTTGAGCAGAGCGGGCAGCGAGGGATATCCCGGCAATATGCTGACACAAGTGAAGTACACCTGGACGAACGACAACGAGCTTCGTATTAATATTCGTGCCAACGCGACCGAACCGACGGCCGTCAATATCACGAATTACTGTTTATTTAACCTGGCAGGACACGTGAGGCTCACTTTTCTCCCACTCCTGTCTCTCATATTGTCTATATTACTAACTAAAATTACACCTGAATTAAAGAGAGGTATGAAAATAGATTTCTAATGTAAAAGTCGAAGTTGTATAAAGCACAGTTTAGTTTCATGGAAAATATTCGATCTGGAAGAAACTCAAATATTTTAAGATTCGATCGTTCATAAACCCAACAAGCCTTACAAAATATTTGAATTTGCTAAGCTATGAAACCATAGCTCCAAATATAAGATTTAATCACAGAAAAAATTTGTAATAAATTAAATTAAAATTAAACCTGCCAGACAGGTTGAAATACCCCTACCAGTTGAATCTTTGACAAATCGTAAAACTTTGAAAATCCGAGTTTTCTAAGATTTTCCACGATTTTATCACGACACATGGATCAATATATTAATGTACTAACATTTCCCCAATATCTTTATTTTTCTGAGGATATATCAAGTACACCTAAATATATCCGAAGAACTTCCGGTTGCTTTAGTACCAATAAAATTCTATACGCGAGCAGGGCACGGGTCCGGAAGAATTAAGGAAGCACGTAGTGAGCGTAAACGCGGATAGTTGGACGATGGCGGATATCCGGGATCATTTGCCGACCGGCTGCGTGTGTCCCGTTGATCGAACAGTTTACGATCTGCGTTTACCGACCCAGATGACCAGGGAGAGGCTCTACAGCGTACCAGGGGGTGGTTATAACCACAATCTCTGCGTCACCAGCCCCAGTAGCTGGTGCTACCGTTTCCACGCCAGGTAAATGGACCGGCTAGACTACTTATCGTGTTCTGGATACATGAATATGCGACAAAAATAGAAAGTAGATGAAGAAAGTTAAGCATCATGAAATAAGGTTAAGGAACAAAATGAGAGAAGGAGATCGAATGTAGAGTATGAGAGAAAGTCGAGGAGGTGTGAAAATTATTGCTCTTCAGTTGCGTTCTTTGATAATAGGTTTTTGTTCGTAGGATTTTGCATCCTGACTCGGGTAGGACTTTGGAGGTTTATTCTAACCAGCCTGGTTTGCAATTTTACACCTGTAACGATCTTCCGGATAGTAGATATCCACTTTGGAAGCGTTTTTCCGAGGATCGTAGAAAGGTAGTGTATGATAATTCAATACGAATAATTACTCGATTTGTACTTGAATCGTGAGAGTAACAAATTTTCATAGCTCAAATACTTTATTCTCGTTGTAATTGGCACGGTGTAATATCGAAATCTCGAGTATATTGGTTTATCGAAGCTACAAGAAGGAATACGCGATCAGGTGAAGAGAATCGAGAAGAAAACAGCGGATATTCGTGGCAAGGACGGAATGTTGTATCGAAGGCACGGTGCTTTTGTCCTGTCCCCGCAGAACTATCCGGATGCTATCAACATAAAGAGCTTCCCTTCCTGTATCCTGTACCCGGGAAAAGTCTACGTCCACGACATGTCCTACAAATTCGGTCTGTTGTCGAGAAACCTTGAAGATAGAAGACCCATAAAATGATTAAATATTACAGTAACTTTTAAAACAACTCTATATAACTTATTTTCATTCGACAATTACGAAGAATAATAACAAAAATGATTTAAAACACAGAATATGCACGATGCAATGGAAAATAGAATAAATCCATTGATTCAATTTTTCTATTCCCAAAAACCTTAGAGAATAGACATTGGCTCTTCTTTTTTTAAAATTCATTTTCGACATCCACTGCTAAGATAATTTGGCATTTTGTAATTGGCTCTTTCACATCTTAAAAAAACATCATTTGAAAAAGTACTCCTCGCGAGCGGCAAAGGATATTAAGTTACGCATCATTCCAAGCGAGAAGATAGATAGGTCTAAATCTCTCCATAGACTCTTATACTTCCAAGGTACAGATACAATCTCGATGATAAAACAATTCAAGGACAAGGTAAGCTCCAAGAAACAAGTCGCGCTCGTAGGCTGTACAAAACTGTCTTTAATAATCTCTATTCACATAATCGTTATACCAGCGCCGGCGTCGCGCGTTTCGCTCGACTTTTCAAGTCCCGCGCAAAATCCCAAGGCCCTCTGAAGCGCAAACTGGGATCCCGCCGCGATCGCCTCGTGATACGAATTGTACGCGCATTATTCGCCACATTATTCGAATTATTCGGCATCGCGCGGCGCGCTTTCCTTACATAATTCTCTTTGAGTCGCCCACGAGGAAGGGAAGAGCCCCGCGGCCCTTTGGCCGATCGTCCGTGCGCGACGTTCATAAATATATAAAGCTATCTCCGCACATGTATACATTTATCCATTTACTTAAGCCTAATAAACCTATCGTTTTGTACACGTCTAGTTGTTATTCCGCCGCGTTGCAGGTTTCGCGCCCTGAATTGATCCTCTCGCGCTCCAAATTCACCCTCTCACCCTTCGATTCTGCGCACCACATTGAAATATCCCAGCTAAGGATATTGTCCTGGTGAGAAAGCTTCACTGTATACGTGTAATAATACTTGAACATAGAGCAGTGTAAGATAAGGTATAATAGCTTGAAATTCTCCTTTTCGGTATAAATCTTTCTTCAGAAATTCGCTTTTGTCATAAATATTTGTACGCGTACACTCGTACTGTGTACGTAAATTCATGTTCTTCTGTTAGGATAACTAAATATATATATACATATATATAAATAAAAATGTGAAAAAAGTGAAATAATTATTAGAATCCGTAAGAGCAGTAGTTAAGATAGAACGATCGATCACGTAGATTGAGCGATCATCGTTTGAAGAATTAGCCAAAGTATTTCTGGTACAAAGTTTAATTTATAAGAACGCTTCTTGGATGGAAAAAAAAAGTCCGACTTCCAAGAGGGTGAATTTGAAGTGCGAAACCTGTATAATTCGGGCGCCAGGCAGTAGAGCGGTTCGTAATGAAGTAACGGGCTGGTGCCAAGGGCAGTTTCCGGGTTGTTCGTTAACGACCGCCGATCGCGGCCGCCGGTTGTAGAGGATAGGATATATTTCAAATGCTGTACATCTAAGTTAGTTAAATCCGATAATCGATATTGTTAATTCTACATTTATCTCTCCTCGTCGCGGATAGAACGCGGAATGTCGCGCGAAAGTGACTCGTTACTCTGTTAACCGTCGAGGAAATCGCGATCGATCGAGACTGATCGACAACGACGAAGAAACTCGTTAATTACGATAGCCAAGAAGGAGTGAATATACCGTCTCCATTTTAGTTATATCAAAAAGACGTATATATATATATGGACCGTTTATTTTGAAAGTGGTGTAAGTCCATTTAAAAAAAAATTAGATATCACGTGATTTATGTTTAATTTAGAGTAAACTTTTTTTTATAACTAGTCAGTATTTAATATCTTAAACAATACCAAGGCTTTGTTCAATTTAATATATGCCGATATTTGATTTTTCAAAGTTGAGGTTAAACGATTTTTACAATCGACTAATTTTGAAAGTGGTGTACATATACATTACTTTAATTAAATTCGCCTAAAACAAATTTATATGATCAAAGTACACATCGATAAATTAGCGGAAACCTTGCCACAATCGATAATATTAACCCATATTTTTAGATCAACAACTATGCTAACCCTTCATTTTCTCGAAACGAGAGAAAAAGGATTTAAACCACTTTCAAAATAAACGGTCCATCAGATTTTTCGTCCGATCAACTTGGTCAACAGGCTAGAATAAGGCACGTGAACGAAGTGTCCTCCAGGATTTCGGAGGGACACCGAATGGCGAGGTGTCTTTCAACGATCGATGCCATCTCTCAATTATTTGGAAAGTGAATCGTTGATCACTTCCTGGGCGCAACATCGAATAGTAATATCGCCTCGAGATTTTCCTCGACGATCGATGATATCCTTTAGAAGGCACCTATCGATATTGGCAGTTGAAGGATGCACTCCTGGGGCGCTTGAATTGAACACAAAGTAATCCTTGGGAGTTTCCAATGATCTATAGAGATTCGCGTTTCCCGACTCGCCATTGGCTACGCGATCGACCGCTCTCTAAGTCGATTATCCTCGATCTTGGGAAAAATTGGCTAGAACTGAAACGCAGGGTCGATCGGTAGGTATCCGCTGGCGGTTCATTCCGTGACTATCAGATGAACTCGGAAGACCAGGGGCCTCTCCCAAACCTCGTTCTCCTCCGTTATGCCATTCTTGGGCAGACCGTTAATCACTATCTTGAATTGGCCCGGTCGTTTCAGGCGGCTGCGGAAGTGGAGAGCCGAGATTCCGCGGTCCTTCACGATCTCGAAGTGATTGCCTTTGTTGCCACGGACGATGCTGTATTCCACGTTCTCCTCCTACGAGAAGATCCCATAAAAGCGGCTTGTCCTTCCACGCAATGCGACTCGACTCTCGGATTATAAAGGGTGGGCCATTTAAAAGTTTGCTTTTAAAAACGCTATGAAATGAGTCTACATCGATATTTAAAACGAAATTTGTTTTTATCGTGAAGGTTCGAGTCTCCGATTTAGGAATGAAAAAGCAGAACGATTTGGAGAAAGATTTGAGTTAGAGAAAAATTTTAGATTGAATTGCAGATTTAAGAGAAACAAACCAGTAGATGGTCCACCCTATACCTCTTTATCCTGATTACCTTACTTTGATTTATAACCTGTCGATACTAATGATATAACAAGTAATTTCACGATCGTGCGAACTAAAAGTCTATCGAAAGATACTGAATCAGCGTCGAATAGTAGAATTAGTATATTGAATTATGAATTATATATCGTAAGTGTCTTTCGATTTTTATATTATTGTTTTGCATAAAAGACAATTGCGTCGTTTGGTCTATGAAGGCTATTAAATATCTCTGCTTTCTTTCGAGCGATTAGTTCGATTAACGAGCAATTATCTGGCTTTGTACGAAAATTCAGGATAAACGACTATAATGCCTTTTGTATAAAATTTCTACAACAGAGGCTCGTATTAATACAGGCGTGGTTTCGTATGAAAGACGTACCTTGATGGCCGGTTGTAGTTTAATGATCCGCATGCGGTGTTTGGTTTGTCGCAGGCTGATTTTGAGAACGCGTTCCTCGCCGTGGTGATGGCGCCTCGCTTTCTTCGCCACTCGCGACTGTATTATCTGGCTTCGTCGTATCCTGGACAATTCGTCCATCGACTTATTCCGAGCCCCTCTTCTCTGTCTTCCTTTGCCATTGATCTGTTCAAAGTGGATGGCATTGTTCATTATCGCGCAGCTTTTACCATCAATCTAGCTCGATGCACATTATACAATATTTTACGTATAATTCATATTAATCGATGACTAAACGAACAAATTTTGTGTGCTCACGATATACATCGGGTGTACGTAAATAATTTGATTTTATATGAAAAGTTTTTGAAGTACTTTGATAACGTAGAAAATGTAATTCTTTTTATAAAAAAAAATATCGTTTGAATTCAGGTAAAAATATAATGAAATAGGATCAAAATATTTCTGAATGTCTTCCATCATTTTCTACAGTCCCTCGGATAAATTCGATGATAAATCGTATTTTATATCTTGCGAATCTAATCGCAGTCGAAGGATCACAATTTTTGCACGCTTGGATATTTTGCTATAAAAATTCGAACCTTGCAGGAGAAGCATCCCTCAGTCGATATGGTCTTGTCATCGGCCGGTGGTATGTGATAAGGATCCGGATTGATAACGAATGTCGGTACGTTACCGATATCCTCGCCATAGTGTCCTTGAGACATTGGATTTATGGTGGACAAGCAATGGCCCTGCGACAAAATCGAAGAGGAATTGAGGCCAAAAAAGTTTGCACCCTTGATGGTTATAGATTTTTAAATAATTACATCTTCAATGATACCACGCATCGAGTGGTCAATACTATATTTATATCGATATTCTTACTTGGGTCTTTTAATGTCTGTTCTCATGTGAGTCATGGATCTTAACTCAACTTAACTATTAAATGTAGAATCCGGAAAAGGTTCAGTAACAGCATGGAAATTCGAATACTTGCCTGTCCGATTCGCTGATAACCAGTGGGACATCCGCAAATAAAGCCATTTGCTCCATTCGGCGTGCATCCAAATGCGCAAGGACTTCCGAGGCATCCGGCGCTCACCTGTCGCACAAATCGATTTTAAAGCATTCTATAGATTTCAATGCATCGAGTGTTACAATAATAAAAACAATAAAAATGTTTCAGAAAACAGGATTTCAGAAATATCGTTATACCGTAGAGTGAGGATGTCGAGCTTCATTTTTGCAAATCGAAATGTATAATGGATTCGAGAATTCTTATTAGCAATGTACGATATTCTACTTGATGTCAAGCTTTTTGTTTGCTCGTATGAATATATATTTCAATAAATAAACGATCATAAAGATCAACCTGGACGCAAATCTGCAGGTTGTTGTCGAACTGGTAGCCATCGGGGCAGCCGCACTTGAAGCTGCCGATCGTGTTGATGCAAGTCGTATCGCCACATGGAGAGGTGCTGCACTCGTTCTCGTCGATGCACTGATTGTAATAAAGGTGCTGGACGAAACCATCGGGGCAGCCGCATCGGTAGCTACCCATGAAATTCTGAAATTGCACGCAAATTCTTGAATAGCCACGTATTTCTTTTTAAATAAATTCTCGATTTGTTATCTAATTCAATATCAGAATTATATTCATTTGTAAGCCACTCAGTGTCGCTCATTTTTCTTTCATTTTAGCACAAAATTCGAAAGAGATAGTATTCGCAACGTGCAATGTGAAAAAACCAGCAATATCCGATAACAGCAATGAAACAACAATTGCTGAAGTAACAGCAAAATCTGACAACAAAACCATCGTATTGGCAATCATTATAATGGTGTAGAAAAATCATCGTATAGCCGTGGTCGATTAAAAATTGTTTATGGGTTAAATTCTGGGATGTGACGTACCTGACAGCCGTGTTCGCAAGTGACGTCATCGGCGCACTCGTTGTGATCCGTGCAGAATCTGCCGGATGGATCGAGTTTGAAGCCTCTTGGACAGATGCACCGGAAGCTGCCAAGGGTGTTGATGCACGTGCCTGGCTTTGGACAGGTTCCTGGTTGCTCGCACTCATTTATATCTGAAACGATCCACTCAAAGTCGATGAAACGCGATCGAATATATTCGACAAAAATTCTAAACCTAAATCTAATTATCGTTTTAACATATACTGTCCTCGAAAATAATGAAATAATATCTAGTAAAAAGTACTAGATGTATAGAAAAATGTCTAGAAAAATCTAGAAATAATATCTAGCAAAATAACGAAATAATATCTAATAAATACACTTGTTAAGATTGAAGATATTGAAGATCGTCGAAGAAGTCGCGATGCATTTTGACAACGGATGGCTTTGAAAAATAGAAAATGAGCGTGATGAGTTTTCTAACGACAGGATATATACAGATTATTATATTATAATTTGTATATATCGTATATCTTTGCAATTATGATTATTGGAGTTACGATGAAACGTGATTGAGTCGATGCTCGAAGTGTGTAACGGCTATTAATCGATTGGATCGAGTTACAAACCGTGACAGGCGTCTCCGTCTTGCGTGTAACCCTCTTGGCAACCGCAGGTGTAGCTTCCTTGGGTGTTGACGCAGTTTTGTTGGCAGAGGTGGTTTCCGGTCGCACACTCGTCCAGGTCGCGACAACTGACGCCATCGGGGTTCAGGATGAAACCGGATGGACAGGAGCAGATGAAGCTTCCTTCGGTATTCTGACAATTGTACTTGCAAGGCTTTGGCGTCAATTCGCACTCGTTGATATCTGCGATTATCATTCGACATTGCGTACCAAATTACTGCTCTGATCGCGTGTAGATATCATTGGTAAAATTGGTATAATTGTATAAAATAGTATAACTGCAATACAGTAAGTTGATGCAATACAACGTAGTGTTAAAGAAAAACTTTAATAATGGAAAAATATAATATCTGGGAGTAGGTCGGTATGTTGCTCACCGATGCAATTAATTCCAGACTTGTCGGCCTTGTAGCCCTTGTTGCAGATGCACCTGTAAGATCCCAGGGTGTTGATACACAATCCGTTTCTGCACAAGTCCGGAATCGTCTTGCATTCGTCGATATCTGAAAAGGCATGAAACGTTTTTCTTTTGCTTAGTATCATATTCAAGTCAATTTGTGAAAGTACAAGGTTCTAATAATGACTGAATGCATGAATGTAGAAGTAGGATTTATGGAAAGCGTACCTTGTCCATCGACGGAGAAACCCTTGTCGAGGCACAACTCGTTATAATTCTCGGAGTCCTTGGTGGGACATATTTCGCAGTGAGGTCCCCAAGCAGCGCCCATCGTGCAGCAACAATCCGCTTTGGTCACCGTCCTCAACTCCGATGTTCTGGCTGTGCATCTTCCTCCGATCGTTTGGAGGAAACAATAGCCCACTCTTCGATCTGAATGCAATAAAAACACATCGTCCACGGTGCAAACGATATTGGAAAATTTTTATCAAGCTCCCATATATAGGAAAATATTATAAAATAAAATAAAATAAATAGATATTAACCATTTTTTTAATTAAAAAATTCTTAACGAAATAAAATAATTTAATTAATTTAAACAATGCTTTTAGTTAAATAAAACAATTTTTAAATTAAAAAAATTGTAAATATACATTTTTTTTAAACGTATTACCATGTGTTCTGCTATATACACTATGCATATATATATATATAAAAAATTCCTGGCACATACCGATGCAGGACTTGCCATCGTGACTCTGCTCGAATCCATCGTAGCAGAAGCATTGATAACTACCCTCGAGATTAACGCAACGGCCGTTTCGACACAATCCCGAATTAATGGCGCACTCGTTGATGTCCTTGCACTCGTCGGCCGTGCCGATCTGCTGATATCCGGCCGGGCAGATGCACATGAAGGTACCTATCAGATTCTTGCACTGGAACCTGCAGTCGTTAGCCGGCGTTGCACACTCGTCCACGTCTGCCAATACCAAAAACTCCCGTTTACAAAGAACGCATCCAAGCTACCAGGAAATCATTTCACGAGGAAATTCAATCGACAAAAAAATCGAGGCATTTTACGATTTCACGAGGAAACACAACTAAGACGCCAAACTGAGGTGTGCAATGAATACTGTGATAAGAGAAGGAAGCCATTACCGATGCAATGGCGACCATCGGGCGCCAGTGTGTAACCATAGGGGCAAATGCACTTGAAGGAACCCGGCGCGTTGTGACACCTGAAGGCACACTGGTTGCCCAGCTCGACGCACTCGTTGATGTCCTCGCAGATTTGATTGACGCCAGGCGTGAAGCCCTCGTTGCAGGAACACTCGAAGCCACCGTCGATGTTCGTGCAGGTGCCGTTGCCGCATATGTTTGGCGCGGACAGGCACTCGTTGTTGTCGATGCAGCGCCTGCCCGTCTCGTCCAGGACGTATCCCGAGGGACACTCGCACCTGAAGGAGCCGTCGGTGTTTATGCACTCGCCGCCCGAGCAGGCGTTGGGCATGAAGAGGCACTCGTTCAGGTCGATCCCCGTGTCGTCGCGGCCTGGCCCTTCTGGGCAGAGCCTTCTGAAGTGCTCTGGATGGAGAAAGGGTGGTGAGCTTGTTGGTACACATATTCAGAGTTTTTCAAAAGAATTTTAAATATATAATTTTCATAGTAATCGATGCTCCTTCCGCTTTATCTTTTTCTTACACTTCTTGTC
The DNA here is from genome assembly GCA_038496175.1 of Ampulex compressa. Lineage (NCBI taxonomy): Eukaryota > Metazoa > Arthropoda > Insecta > Hymenoptera > Ampulicidae > Ampulex > Ampulex compressa. The sequence goes on from JBCFXI010000938.1 coordinate 86,477, forward strand.
TCGTAGTTTTCTGTAGGAGACTGTTTTTTGTCTTACGTGATTTCTTTAAGAGCGTGTACTTCGCGTGGAAGAGGAATTTAGGGTGCGTTTGAAATTCTGTTCGTCCTCGAATTTCTTACCACTGTTCTCCGGTGGACACTGGTCGCAGTATCTGCCCCAAGCTTTGCCCATGGTGCAGCAGCAGTGCTTCTTGGTCATCGCCCCGTCCCGAGGATAGGAGCACTGTCCTCTTCTGAAGCTGTCGTAACATTTTTCTTCCCTGACGTCGATGCACCTCATGGAGTTCGGTTTGTCGCTCAGTCGAAAGCCGACGGGGCATTCGCAGATCACGCCGCCTTCCGTGTTGATGCATCGCCCGTTCTCGCATATGTCTCGCGTTTCTATGCACTCGTCCACGTCTGAGAGAGACGAATGATGGGTATTAATTTAAAAATATATCGTGAACCGTAAACTAAAATCCTTAATTTAATGTAATTAATCTCTACATTTCACTCTTTGCAAGTTCGACGTGGAAGACAGAGAAGCTTGACGACCTCGAGTATTTATTTTCAATGGTAAATCTATCTAATAATTTTAAACGTTTAATTTTATGTATTCGATTTAATCGTTTAATTTTTCTTTACTCAATTTAAGTTCATTTAATTTCGTTATTGTTCGATCAAAGTAGTAATTTAGCAGATGATGGTTTAAAAATATATTTGGTAAATACTGTGATCCTTTACCGACGCATTTTCGTCTCGTGTGGTCCAGCTCGTATCCTGGTGGACAGCTACAAATATGGGAACCCATGAGGTTCTGGCATTTTCCTGGAGGTGGACACAATCCAGGTACCTGTCAAAATAATGGACACATTTCGCGTCTTCGTTTTCAGCCTGGGATCGATACGAATAATCCTAAGAGTAGCAATATTGGTTTTTACACGTTATACGTATAGAGAGATGCGTACCTCGTGACACTCGTCGATGTCTCTGCAGTGCTGGCCATCTTGGGCCAGCACGTATCCATCGGCGCATTCGCAGCTGAAACCGCCGATCGTATTTCGGCATCTGCCATTGCGACAGAGGAACGGCATAACTCGGCACTCGTTGATATCTAAACCATTGAGCAAACTCCTCGAAATAAAGGGTTGATAGAATTCTCACAAAACGCGTCATCCTACATTCTTATACAAACATCCTACAATAGCCTTTATATAATCGTTAAAACTTTTTATATTATTATTCATTCCTATTTTTATATATATATATATTATTCATCCATTCATTCAAAGCGCGTAAAGCGACATAAAGTATTATATAAGAACATCCAAAATCGAATGTACCATACCATTGATACTAGTAGCTACTTACAAAGTATATTGTGTGATTAAAAATATAATTAAAAATTCCCGAAGAATTCCTTCGATCAATCTCCAGGAAAAGATCGCCTCATCCTGAAACTCACCCGCGCAATCGTTGTTGGGACTGAGTTTGAAGCCCTCGTAGCAGTGGCACTTATAGGAACCCAGTGTGTTGATGCACGTGCCGTTGTTGCATATGTTGGGATTTCTCTGGCACTCGTCGACGTCCACGCAGTTGTCCCTGTCGCGCGTGAGGACGAAGCCAGGGTGGCAGACGCACTGGAAGCTGCCCTGCAGATTGTTGCACGCCCCGTTGTTGCATATGCCAGGCCTCTCGTAGCACTCGTCGATGTCGACGCAGTCGCGCTTGCTCATTCCCAGCTTGTAACCAGCTGGGCACACGCACTCGAAGTAGCCCTGTTGATTGATGCACTGCGCGTTGCCGCTGCAGGGAGTCGGCACCTGGTGTTGCAAGGGTTCGAGGCTTTTCAATGATGCGAATAATTGTGTTAACACTGACAATTATTGGTCTTTTTCACAGACACGTTTAACATGTTTATAACATGTAGGATTAAAATATTATTTATATCCATTTATGATAATTATTAATCCTGCGTGATGTGTTATTGATGATATGTGTATATTAATTTTTTTTCATTCATTTTTGGCACTGACTGCTAAGGTCGTTTTGCCAAGGACCTACTGTTTAAGATAGGTTCCAAATCACCAAAGCTATTGTATACATATCGCATGGAAAAACAAGAGGTGATGAAATAATAATTAGATCGTCGTGCCGTTAGAGTGCATCGTGCAGGTTGAGAACCAATGCAACGCGTTTAGTGGCTGCCGGATATAACCGGCGCCAGGTAATGCAACGTATCTAGTGGACGCTGGATATATGTATTCAGATGTCGCTTGATAATGATGCAACTTATAATGCAACGAATAATGTGGATCGATGATGAGTTTTTGCTTACATGAAGACATTCGTTCTCGTCGATGCACTGGTGAGAGTCCTGATCGTAGACGAATCCTTGGTCGCACTGGCACTCGAAACTGCCCGGGGTATTCAGGCAGCGACCGTGAGTGCACATGGTGGGCATCAGAGAGCACTCGTCGATTTCCTCGGAGTGGTTCGTTATGGGATTCATTATCTGGCCTGGGACCAGTCCGCAAAGAATCTCGTGGTCGCCTAGTATAATCGATACTTGCGTCAATGACACTAAGGTAATGCAATCGATGCATCCAACATCTTTACATCGACTAATATATTCATTTTACTGACTCAACGAGTTAGTAGTTTAGAGCCACGTTTTCTTCCTCCTTTGCTTAGAATCCTCTTAGGTGAATAATAAATTACGTAAAGTGCATAAATGTGGAATACAGTTTTATGCGCATTGCTTGGGATATTTCAATAAATATCTGTGCTTACGAGTTCTTTCCAGGGGACATCTTTCGCAAGGGCTGCCCCAAGCGGCGCCCATGGAACAGCAGCAGAGCATTTTCGTTTGCGGATGCATCATCGGATCGAAGCACTGGTCCGCCTCGTAGCTGAGGTAACAATTCTCCTTCCTCATGTCCACGCACTCCTCTGTCGGGACGAGGACAATGTGAGAAAAGCGAGCCCTGATTTGGTTTGATAGAATTCTAATCGATACACTTTGAAATCGTACTAACTTCCGCCTGGCATTGCCATGTAGCCTTCCGGACACTCGCAATGGTACTTTCCCTGATCATTGATGCAGTATCCCACGCCGCATATCTTTGGATGTTGCACGCACTCGTTTATATCTGCGGAAAATAATCGTGCGTCTTTATGCAATGTATAATTTATATAAAATATCATAGATTTCAAAATACACCACGATAAATCGAGTATTTAGGCCAGATGACCTTGGCACTCGGTGCCAAAGATTGATAAATTAATTAGAAAAAAAATCGAGTATTTCGAGACCCTAGAAAAGTATTTCTCCAAAACATATATAAATACAAGAATTCGGTGCAAAAATTTGTATCCGATTTCGCATCGAGCACTGACCCAATAACATAAAGAGTGCCCAATGCGATAATCAATATTACGAAGCATAAATTCCAATTACAAGTGCCATGCGGAGATTCGACCATTGATAAGATTACCTATGCAACTGGTCTTGGAGTCGTCGAGGATGAAGCCCTCGTTGCAGGAGCACATGAAGCTTCCAAAGGTGTTGGTGCAGTGGCCGTTCTGGCATATGTTCTCGTGCTCCTCGCACTCGTTGATGTCCTCGAGGATCACGGTGATCTTGTTGGGCCTGTAGCCCGGCCCCCCGGGGCACAGCTGGTCGAATTCCTTGGAGCCGACCTGAGGACACTCCTCGCAATGATTGCCCCAGGCTGTGCCGATGCTGCAGCAGCAGGTGGCCTTCGTCACGGAGGAGGACACGTCGAAGATGCACTGTGGCCTCCCGCTTCCATGCTCGTAGCCGGTGAAACAAAAGGATTCTCGCCTGTCTGCAAGGTTAAGCAGGATTAAACCTTCCCTGGTTCATGATAATAGAGTTTTCTATACAAGCACTGATTGCTTATTGATTTTCTATTTCCATAGGTTTTAGTGTAGACTATAATAAATCGTTCTTGGTATGAAAACCGAGGGATGTGTGAACTTTGGAGATTGTATTTGATCATAAGGAAGACTGGCCTGTGGAAATATAAGTGACAGTGAAAGATTAAAGAAATAGAAGAGAAGGTAGAATAACGAATAAAACAGTTATTCTTTACACAGACTTTGTATATATATTTATATTTATCTTGGAAACTCGACGTCGGTGATACTTAAAAATCCCCACTCCTCGTTATACGTATATCGTAGTATATATAACACGAAAATACCTTATATATACATATACACCTTAAGTGCTGCTCGAGAACAACTTAAACATCAACCCCAGACTCCAAGAACCTTCGAGAAATTTCAATACCATCACTCACCAACGCAGGCATTGCCAGAGTCCACCAGCTCGTGATGCTGCGGACACTTGCAGATGTACTTCCCCTGGGTGTTGATGCAGGTGCCGTACTGACAGGACTGAGGGCTCTCGCACTCGTCGATGTCCGTGCAGTTGCCACCCGAGCCGTCCAGCTTGTAGCCCTCCTTGCACTCGCAGCGGAACATGCCGAATATGTTCTCGCAGCGGCCAAAGACGCAGAGGTTGCTGAACATGTCGCACTCGTTTATGTCGACGCAGGCCTGCTCGTTGTTCTCGTCGGGGTGCATGAAGCCCATCTCGCACTCGCACCTGAAGGAGCCTGGATAATTGAGGCAGTGGCCGTTCTCGCAGAGGGTGTTGTCGTTGGCGCACTCGTCGATGTCCTTGCAAGTGTAACCGTCGCCCCTGAAACCGGCGTCGCAGACGCACTGCGACGTTCCAGGATTTTTAATCGCTGGGATCGAGCAGTGATTCTCATCGTCGACGTGGTAAACAAGGTACACTAGGTTTTGGAAGGATTCCAAGTGTTTCTGAATAGCGATCGATTCTTATATGATTATAGAAGATAAGTGCTGGAATTCCACGGGAATTAATACATCGTCTGAGACTCTCCGAAAGCGGCTGTTTTTTCATTATTATTCATGAATCATATACTTATATGAGATATATAT